>LBNU01037711.1:19388-49916 GCA_014162995.1 Artemisia annua
AATAATAATAATAATAATAATAATAATAATAATAATAATAATAATAATAATAATAATAATAATAATAATAGTTTTAATAGAGTTGGGTATGGTGGCTAGTCATAACGAGCAAGACCAAACCCGTAACTCTTTTTAAAATCTCTCGACTTTCTCAAACCGAGCTAGTTCCGAAAATTTAAAATTCCATGATACGTTCAATAAATATGTAAACCAAACCATACGTTCAAAACATTTAAATTCGTTAGGTTATCCTAGTGCCGGAGTCAACGTAGTGCCTAATAACGATCTCCAAAAATAAATCACCACATATATTCCATCGTAAATTTATAATTTCCGATTCAAATTCCATATAAACCACGAATTTCAAAATCACGATTCAAAGTTTACAAACCTATCGCGAGTAGACTTATAATTATTTCAAAGTCATTAAATTTAAAGTAATGCGGGTTTTTAAATAGTTCCCTATTTTGCCAGTTGTCACAAACAGACTAATGTTTACTGTCATGAGTATTTTTTATTTTCATTTGATGTAACATACCTTTGTACAAGTACTGTTTGAAGTATCTTACGTTTGCTTTGTGATGATACATGATGATGGGGTTTATCCGTTTGAATTTGTATTTTTGTCAGAAAGTTTTGTTCGATAAGGGTACAAGAAAGCCTTTTATGTCAATATATTTCAATGGTCTAGATAACTAATTTTGATAATCGTATATACTGGAGTCGTATTACAACTGATGAATCAATGTACGAGATTGCATTTTTTCCACTATTGTATTGGTTGTGTTTTCTTAATATTAGGTGTGTTTGGTTTTTTCTTCGGTTTTTGAATTTAGTTTTAGGCTTCAGTAACTTTAAGATTTTTTGTAGGGTTTTAGAATTCTTCCAAAAAAGACTTAGGTAGTTTCATTACTAATTTATATCAGGATCTTGGGGCATTGATCTATGCTGGGACTGGGATAGTCCGAAGAGGTTGCGAGGTGGAATGAATAATGTCCGTGTTCAGCTGATGGGTCTACCGGGAAGGGTAAGGAAAAGGTTGATGAGCTGTACCAGAGGACTCACTCGGTCAGTAGTTTTTTTTTGTGCTTCTGACTTTTGATCACACATTGATTTCTCTGGTATTTTTTTCTTTAAGTTTGCTTTTTCAAAATTTGATCTGGGGGGTTTTAGGTATTGTAGTTTATTAATAGTGATTGTGTCTTTGCAGTTCCATATAGATACACCAAACACGTGTGCGTGGACGCCTAATGAGGAAGCTTTTTTAGGATGCCGCCAAGTTATTTAATTTTATTGGCAAGAAAGAGTTGGCCCATGAGAGACAGAGGATACAGTAGGTAGCCTTTTATTTTATTTGCTAAAGTCCATTTATTATACAATTCAAACACAATCTGTAATGAAACACAATGCAGAGATTGTGTTTGAATAGCTTTGCAATTGGGGTTTTAATTTTTTTTATGAGGGTTTTGCTATTCTGTATAATACTAATATCTCCGTTAACTATTTAAATAGTTAGTTATTTGTTAGTGGTTTATACAATGTGATTGTTGTACTTTTTACTCTATCAAATCAGATTATTCACATTTGATGTGTATTCAGGTTATTGCAAATAACTGCATGGAGATTAATCCATTGTATGAATAGATGAAGCTACTCTCTAGGTATTTTCAACCAATTTGAACATATTAGCCCGATCTTCATAAACTCATGGCTTGCAACAATAGTTCGGTTGCATCTTTTCAGGACTCATGATACTTTTTCCATTGTACATATCAAGTTTTTCCCATTCCCACTTTGTATTCCACTCCATATTGGAATATGATTTGTTCAAATGCTTTCACTTGGTCCTCTTACATAAAACATAAATGGACAGAATAACTACGTCACAGAAAACGTGTAAAATTTTGATTAGGAAATAAGGAAAGGATAAGTGAAATGAATATGGGATATATTGGTGACCGTACAAAATAATCAGACATAGCACATCATTAAAGTAAAATAAGGTAAATGAGTCGAAAATGCCACCTCTATGAAAATAGTTACTTTTTAAGTTCGTCTGTTGTCCTAATATAATCTAGATTACCAGTGTTTTTTATAATTATTGATTTGTATATGCAGGCAAGTAGGGCGTTAAGAGGGCTATAACGGGTCAAATTCTAAAAAGCTGGTTAAGAGGGTGTTTGGGATTGCTTATTGAAGTGAAAATATTCTGGACACCATCATCGGTATAGCATTATTTTGCTTGGCTATTTGCAGTTTGTATTTCTGTTAGAAAATTGTTTGGTTAATGTGAATGTTCACCTTAACGTGGCCACATTTTTTAAAAAAGATTTTTAGCTAAAGTTCAAAAAATTATTGATACCTGCTTTTGCTTTGAATTTCATAAAAAAAAATCTCACACGTGCCTTACAGAAACAGCAAACTTACTCAATTACTTCAAGATTCACTTGGTAAGACAACACAATCCCTTTATAAAGCTTCATCGTTTATGTGAAAGTATTCCCTTGTGGATGTATTAGGAGGGCAGGCAAAGACACTTATGTTCGTTCACGTGAGCCCAGAAGTGAATGTTGTTAGAGAAACACTAAGTACGCTTAAGTTTGCTGAACGGGTAGCGACTGTAGAACTCCGTGCTGCACAAGTACATAAAGATAGTTCAGATGTGAAAGACCTCAAAGAACAGGTTTTCTAACGTACCCCTATATTTTCCGTAACACTAACATACTCCATATAGGTCGGTAGATCTTTCTTTGCTTATGAATTTGTTTAAAATTGGAAAAGTATGTTTCTTGTCTCAGATTGCCAATCTAAAAGCTGCTCTGGCAAAGAAAGAAGGGGATCAGGATGGCATGCAACATAAATTATTAGGAAGTCCAGGTGGCAAACTGTCGTCTCATTCCCCACGAAACTTACAGCGAGTAGATTCGATCCCTGAACCAAAGAGTCATAAAAAACCAATGGCGGATGTAGGCAAACCTGAGGTAATTCATAAATTCAAATAATGGGTCAAAATGAGTTCGGGTATAAAAATGACTATTTGCACTGTATAATGATAATACTTTTCTTCCATCTAACTACTGAATAGATATTATAACTATCAAATGAGCAAAACTTGTGAATTAGGTAGCCGATAAATATATACTGTATATATAAAGTAGACCAGAAAAACGGTATAATTTTCTTGGGTGTCGACATGCTACGGCCAAAATACATATACGTGTACAACTAAATTCAACAGACTATAATAGCCCATAACAGTCTTATCAATGGTATACAAATTCTTGAATCTGATATTGAGATTTTTTGCGTTAATATTTGATTCTTTTACCCCAACCTATTTGCCTGATTCTTTTGTCATTATAATAGTTGCTTTCCCACTGTTAAGGCGTCTTAGGTTGTGGCTGGTGTCTACGTTTATACATTGTTTCACCTGTAATGTTATGTTTCATTGTAACTTTCATTGTAACAATTTTCAGCTGCGGATTAAATCTGGGCTGGGTTGAAATGGGACATTACGACCTATAGTCATGGTACTCAACTGGCAAAGTCGCTATGGGGTATGGGCCTAACAGTTTGCTGTACTATGACACTACCAACATAAATACTCATTTGCATGCTTATAAGCTTATTCAAACATTCTTTAAAAAAAGTGCTTATTAGCTTTTTATTGGATTGTTTTCGAGACATAATAAGCTCTTTTATAGAAGCTTATCCACACACCAGTAATAAAGAAAGTCTTGCACTCAACATCTTATTTTTATCAGGAAACTTATTTCAGACGAAATGGCCCCGTTGAAGGAGTTCGTTTGATCTATAATCGAGAAAATGACGGCTGCTACACCAGAAGGCCCTGGTCCTAATGAAATATATCAACTTTCAGCTGCACATGTTGTATGTTTTTTGGTCATTTGTATTTCCCCCTCTATTTACATGAAAAAAAGATTTGTATATGTCTCTATGTATAATAATATCATTTTATATGATAACTTTAACTAGATCCGAAAAGTACGTCATCCATGTGGCACGGACGGATGCATTACAACTGTAAATTATATAGGGTGAGTTAGTAAATAAATAATTGCAGTACAATATACTACTAATCTTGTCTCATTTGTTTAACGATGTTTAATGTTTACAGAAGTTTAAGAAAGTACAACAAAGGCCCTTTCAAAGTATTTGTAATGCGACACAGTTGGCTAGAACGTTGGGTATCTTGCACCGAATATGCAGGCAATAATACTTTTTTATATAATCATATGCAGATAGTCAACAACAATGAATTTGGTGTTTTAAAGTTGGAACAAGAATATAACTATCACATATTTTTTTGGAACAAGAATATAATTCCAACACGCGAACCATCTTATCTGTTCTAAAAATAAGCACGGAAGTGAGCAATCCTAACCGGTAACCAACCTCTATATACACAATTTTAGTGTAATAGGGTGATTGGATTTACGCTTTAAAACTGATTTATCTCCCTCTAAATACATAGTTCAATTTTACTTCGGGTGATTATCTCCTATTTGGCCGCATGATTCACAGAAAAAATGAAGTTATTGTGTCATAGTCCCCTCTTGGTCCATCCATCTGGTATTGTCTGCACAACCTGGATCTTATTTTTTGTGTCTTTTTAAAAAGGTTGAGACAATATCAGCAAAATGGAGAACTCGAGATTGGTGAACTTATTGCTAAGGCTATGGAGAAAGTTGGAAAGGAGGGTATGACTCCGAGACTTGCGCCTTTACCTTAGCCTTCACGAAAAACATCCAATAATGGTAGCCACCCTCAGCTGCCACAGCGAGTTGGGAGGCAGGTGACCACTGCTGAAATGAAGAAGAAAACTGGTAACAGGAAGTAGTGAAGGCCTAAAGAGTAACATTCCTTGATTTTATTATATTTTTTACATTTATTGAACACAGAGAGCGAGTATCAGCAAACAATAACCTTTATTACTGTTTGGATTGTTTTTATCTGCTTATTTTGCTGCCAAATAATAACTTTATTGTGGTTATTTTGAGTCCTTTTAGGATGATTCCGGTTCTGGGTCGTAACAGTGGGTCGTGGACTCGTGGGTCAAAACCGGATAATAAAGATAGTTACTTTTAATATTATTTTCAAGTCTATGAGGAGTTTGGGACTGCACATCTCATATTGTTTTTATAAAGTATTCAACTATTTGGACGGGTTTGTTTATAAAAACAAAATCTTAAGTTGCTGTTATATGCGTCTTTTGGGTAATTTTACCAATATATCACATCTATTGATCTTACGATTATTCTTTTTCAGGTTGCAATTATTTAAATAATAAGATCTCTGGATCTAATTATATTTAGGAAGGCAATGGATTCACTCATCATAGACGAAACACCATGGCAGCTACAAATAAAGAAAAGAACCCCATCCATTGGAAATTGATCCTCCTCACGTATTTTTCTTCATCTCTTTGCGTAGGCACATTGCCCAATCACAAAAATGGCCAAGCAAACATGTATCCATTTCATCTGTCTATATATCTTTCATATGTAAAGTAGCCACTCAAAATATAAAGATATGTAATAATATGGAGTTTGCATCCTTGCCATCATCGTGAAAATAACATGCGTTTAAATGTTTAGGTTGTTTTCATTATGATAGTGTCTATCAACTGAATATCAACGTTGTTGTTTAAACCTGGAAGAACTTGATGTGGCTATTTATTGGTTATTGTCAATGCGCATGCTAATATAAATAAACAAAATCCATTTTTTTGAATCCATGAATCAAGCCCCTTTGTTTGTCTGAACCAAATCGATTACTAAAATCTTCAAAATAAGATTGACCAACCATGGTACAATTTAGTAGTGCCTTACATTGCAAAGCATTACTACTTTGAAATTAGCTTATAGGACTATATTGGGTAAGTTAGTGTTTTTATTTATTTATTTATTTATTTATTTATTTTTTTGTCTTAGATAGGAAATTTGTAGTTAACAATAGACTGTAGTGGCAACCTTGAATAAGGTATTAGTATTTTGAATTGTGCAATTAGTCTTCATGATACTGTATAATCAGTTATTAGGCACTCAATTCAACTTTACCGGAATTAAAAATTGTTATGATATGTAATATGTTTCCGGATATTCAAGCCTTCGAATGGCATTGTTTCCTTTAATATCATGCCTATAACATTTAGAGAATAATTGGGGATGATTTTAATTTTTACAGGATCCAAAATAAGGTGTTTCTTTGTCTTGAATACTTCTCAATCGTTAATCAAAGACCAAGTCTGATAAAGAAGAAGAGGAAAAAGAACGAGATGTAACTAAAAGGAGAACGAGATGCAACTAAAAAGAGCATGGTCCCGAAGTCTTTAGTCGTGACCAACTGACCATTAATTTTAGTACATGTAGAATATCTGAACAACCGTTATTAACCTTATAACCATAAGGACCCAATGGACTGAAAAAATGGACGTTTCACATTTTTCATGTTACATGTGGATGCAGAGATGCTCATGATCTTAAACGTATGTTGAAGGACAGAGTGAGATAGGTAAACCATGTACCACATTTTATAAAGGTAACCGCTTCAACATAACAGCTTGATTATTTAGTATGAGATTGAGTTTGAAAGATATCATTTAATCATTGTAACTGATTTGTAAGAGGTATGTGTTCCAGTTATTCTCTTTCATAATGGCGTTAAATTGAATGTCAAGTACCAGGAGGAATGTCAAGTACCTATAGCTTATTTTTCGTTAACTTAAGTTTTTTTAACGAATTTTCCATTAACTAATACCTTCCATCGATAATTATAAATCATGTCCGTCCGTCGGCCGACCTTATAATGCATGCCCCAGGCTTATAAGTCATGACCGCCCATCGAGCGGGCATCCGAACATGAATGAATTAAAATGTAAAAATACAAGTCATGGCCACGTCGGGTGAATACATAATTAATAACTATAAAAGATCACTGATATCCGTACATGATCAAATTAAAATGTAAAATTACAAGTCATGCTCGCCCATTGGGCGGGCTTTGAGACTAGTATATATATATATATATATATATATATATATATATATATATATATATATATATATATATATATATATATATATATATATATATATATATATATATATATATATATATATATATATATATATATATATATATATATAGATTTGCGTTCATGTGGTGTACAAGCTTAAAATAGATAAAATAGGTACACATGTGGACCGTTGGATCATACTTGATAGATGAGATCAAAATAAATTATATTAATTAATTAGAATTAATTAGATATTTACTATAAGGGTATTATAGTAATCTTTGTTTTTCCCAATCCCATGTTAAATGCCAACAATCCCTACTAATTAATTACTCATATGTTATACATTTCAAGAATTTTTCCTCATTTTCAAATATCCCATTATTCCACACGACATCTTGTTGTGGCCTTTTCTCTATTTGATGGTTCACCTTTCCATTATTTAGAATATTTTAATACAATACGATAACTAGTAAACTTTAGAGGGTAATTGTTGTTTCTAAATATTTATTTGAATATCACTTTGAGAGGTTTAAGTTACTGCTTGTAAAGCTAATACATGGTAACCTTCTGAAGACTAATCTATTTAACCATAGAACGTTAATCAATTGTTAGATGTCCGGTCTAACTTTCACGACATAGTAGTGTTTTTAGTGTATCTACATGTTACGTTTTAAATACCATAAGTTATGTGTCAACATATTTAGCTAAAAAATTCGTGTGAGTAAATAATACGTCAATTGTGTATGAATTACAAAAAGTTATGTGCAAGTATATCAACATNTAATTAGGTAATTATTGTTATGCACGTTTTTTTTTCCTTTTATTAAATTACTTTGTATTTATTTTTTATTATTTTTTTAAACATGTCGACATAAAGTGCTTTAAAGTGTTGCAACCAATGCTATTATATATGCACTTATTAAAATTTGCCATTATAAGCAAGTGTTGAATCTTAATTTTTTAAGCCTTCCATTTTAGGAATGTCCCAAATGCTTTATAATGTAGTGTATATATATATATATATATATATATATATATATATATATATATATATATATATATATATATATATATATATATATATATATATATATATATATATATAGATTTGTGTTCATATGGTGTACAAGCTTAAAATAGATAAAATAGGTACACATGTGGACCGTTGGATCAGACTTGATAGATGAGATCAAAATAAATTATATTAATTAATTAGAATTAATTAGATATTTACTATAAGGGTATTATAGTAATCTTTGTTTTTTCCAATCCCATGTTAAATGCCAACAATCCCTACTAATTAATTACTCATATGTTATACATTTCAATAATTTTTCCTCATTTTCAAATATCCCATAATTCCACTCGACATCTTGTTGTTGTTTTTCTCTATTTGATGGTTCACCTTTTCATTATTTAGAATATTTTAATACAGTACAATAACTAGTAAACTTTAGAGGGTAATTGTGTTTTCTAAATATTTATTTGAATATAACTTTGAGAGGTTTAAGTTACTGCTTGTAAAGCTAATACATGGTAACCTTCTGAAGACTAATCTATTAAACCATAGAACGTTAATCAATTGTTAGATGCCCGGTCTAACTTTCACGACACAGTAGTGTTTTTAGTGTATCTACATGTTACGTTTTAAATAAGTACCATAAGTTACGTGTCAACATATTTAGCTAAAAAATTTGTGTGAGTAAATAATACGTCAATTGTGTGTGAATTACAAAAAAGTTATGTGCAAGTATATCAACATATTCAAAAAATTCATGTGTATCAAAATACGTCAATTGTGTGCCAATTAAAAAATTCATGTGTGTGTCAATAATACGTTAATTGTGTGCAAGTGTGTCACTGTATTTTGCTAAAAAAATTCGTGTGTGTGTCAATTATACGGCAATTGTGTACCAATTAAAAAACTCATGTGTGTGTCAATAATATATCAATTGTATGCAGGTGTGTCAATGTATTTAGCTAAAAAATTCGTGTGTGCGTCAATAATACGCCAATTGTGTGCCAATTAAAAAATTGGTGTGTGTGTCAATAATAAGTCTTGTGTGCAAGTGTGTCAATATATTTAGCTAAAAAATTAGTGTGTGTCAATATTACGTCAATTGTGTACCAATTAAAAAAAATTTGTGTGTAAATAATACGTCAATTGTGTGCCAATTAAAAAATTGGTGTGTGTGTGTCAATAATAATTATTATGTGCAAGTGTGCCAATATATTTAGCTAAAAAATTAGTGTATGTCAATATACGTCAGTTGTGTACCAATTAAAAAATTCATGTGTGTAAATAATACGTCAATTGTGTGCAAGTGTGTCAATATATTTAGCTAAAAAAAATTGTGTGTATTTCAATTGTGTGCAAGTGTGTCAGATGACGTTGGCAAAAAAAAAATGCGATGGAAATGAAGCATACATATGATCTGTTGAGAGTTAGTCAAAAACTATCAAAAAATATTTAAGTGAAAGTCAAAAGCAAATTTTCAAAGACATATGTAGCAAAATAACGTATCGAGGGGAAAAATTAACTCTATTAAATTGATACATTATGCCACTAATCTTCAATTTTATTACAATTTTGCCACTCATTTAATTAAATTTAATCTTGATGAATTAAGCTTAATCTAACGGTCTACAAGTGTACCTATTGTTTTTCACTTTAAGGGTGTATACCACAATAACGGCCCCCTATATATAAATATATATATATGTGGTATTTATAATGTTAAAGTGAGAGTATTTTAAATCTAAAAGTTATTTTTTTATTTTTTTTTACCCAACCAACGATTGGATTTTATTTTTTGTTTGAAATGAATAGGTCGGTCAAACGACACGCTCCCCCGTTTTCATGGCGACCGGCAAACTTCTCCCAATCCCATGCATAAACCAACCGATCGACCCAATCCCCCTTATTACAACCGGTCTAAGTATCTTTGTAGTTCAATAAAGATTAACACCATCGTGACGATAATTTTTTTTATCTTTAAATAGACGGGCAGTTCGAAATACTTTCGACAAACTTTTATGGGTTTTGAGTATTACACAATACGAAATCCCATGTGATTTGTGATGTGAGTTTTAATGTATAAATGACAAATCACATGTGATTTTTTAAATTTCAAATCACATTCGATTTTTTAAAATATTATTTATGTTTATTCATTTAATAAATAAACGAATATAAAAGAACTTATTCACCGAACGGTTTATTTAAAAGGTTTTAAGTTGAATGTAAATGACTATATAAACACATAAAAACAAGGGAAGATATCTTACAGAGTTTTATACATGCAGCGTAGTTTAATTTTTCCTCTTTAGCATTAATAATCATTTATCAAAGGTCGAGTAGTATGTGAGTGCCTCGTTAATCAAGATATGATCTGCTCAAACATAAATAGAAACATAAAACATATGTAAGATATATTTATGAAACAAGTGTTGTTATTTCACCGGGTATAATCCCCTTTACCTAAAAAAAATTTGAAACAAGTGTTGTAGGTTGTATAAATTTGTCTTAAGTCGTCTATCAATGGTAAGTCATTAGGTCTCTCAGTTTTACAAATCTCACCAAAGTTGCATATAAAATCAAATTAAATAACTTCAAATCCAATTCCAAATAACTTACTTTGAGATTGAAAATTATATACAAGCAACATAAACATAAAGTTGAATAAATTATACAATTATACTAGTAGCATTTATTTTGTTGGATTAGGTTGATTAAGCCGGCCCACTGCCTAGAAATTGTTATTGTTTTCAAATTGAGCTTCAGTTTTAAATTGGGCTTAATTTTACCAACCATTTAAATACAAGCCTACAGGCTAGATCCAGTTGTATTATACATAGCCCACTCACCATTTGAGTCACTCGGTGATGTACACTCTGATGAAAAACGTCGAAGGTCAGTGTATGTTTTGTTTGATTGTCTGCTATATGAGAAGATTGGATAGGTTTTTATTATGAATTATTTATAGTTATGTTTTAAATAAGAATGTAAAAATATCACACTTGGGTGAAAATGGGTAACAGTAACACCGAGAAACTAACCAAAGGTTTTAGAGATTGAAATAAGCACTCAAAATTAATGAGTTGTTACATGCTTATCTTTGGCAGATAAACAGTTTTAAATAATAATCCCATACACCCTATAATAGACAAATTGTTAAAAAGGGTACAACTTGATCAATTGTGCAGAGATTTTGCAGTTTGTAATATCGAATGCGAGGTTGCTGAAACTTTTTTTATTTGCAAGCTGCTGCTTCTTATTTGTAATATCGTAGTTTTCTTTGATGATCTAATAAATGGTAATTTTAATAGCATCATACGGAGAGAGGATGAAGGTACGTAGCTTAGAGCAGCCTGATCATTATCTCTAATTTGCGTGAATGGATTTTCAGTTGATCACATATCTCTATTTTTTTGTTTTTACCCCCATGGAACACATAAAACAAAAAGAGAAAATATATCATCATAAGTTAATAACTACGTGATGACTTTATGTTTATAGAAGGCAAAGAGGTCCACGTTTCTTAATCTGTCTACATCTTGCAATTAATCTCCTCTTCAATGTACAAGTACCAAAATTTCTTTTCAATTGAAGTGATACCATACCAACCTTTTTTGGAAACGATTGACGCATTAATTGCATAAATAGCCCTAACAGTTTCTTTAGGTTTTTGTGAACAAATACCATATGTAGCCTAAGAAGCTGACACTGCAAAACGTATTTGTTCGAGATACATGTATGTCATATTCACTTATATACGGTACAAGACAATATTGTAAGATGATTGAAACCCGTATGTATAACTTTATTAATAACCACTATATATAATAGTGAAACCCTAATACTCAAAACCCACAATTCGGGCTTGGGCCTAATTATCTACTAACAATTGTGGGTTTTGGGTATTAGGGTTTCACTATTATATATAGTGGTTATTAATAAAGTTATACATACGGGTTTCAATCATCTTACAATATTGTCTTGTACCGTATATAAGTGAATATGACATACATGTATCTCGAACAAATACGTTTTGCAGTGTCAGCTTCTTAGGCTACAACGAATTGTGGGTTTTGGGTATTAGGGTTTCACTATCTATATCTATCTATATCTATATCTATATATATATAAAGAATGAGTTCCCATATTGAATGTGAGCATTAATGGTATGAGCCAAGAAATCTAATGAAATCTAATGAATTAAGTACATTCGTAGCTTATTTTGAAGCTTTTAAGAGCTTTAAGAAATTCGTTAATCAAGAGCTCCATTTAAAAGCTTTTAATGGCATTTAGAAACAAAAGGACATGTAATTAAAAGGAGTGTCTTTAGTTAGTCTTTTCATATTCATGAGTTACATAAGCACATTCAGGTATAAATAAGCGTCTATCCAACAACATCAGACCAACAAACTTTTGATTCTCACACACAGCCTATATCTATATCACTTCGAGCCAAACAGAATACAATAACAAAAAGATCTCAGCTGATTTTTTTTTCGTGGTAATCATAGATAAATCAAGACCTTTGTAGGTCTGACACACGAAATAAAACACATCATCGATCTAAATTTGTCAAGCTTAGCTTCATTTTATGTACGAAACAGAAAGATAAAGAAAATAACAAATCGGTTATTTCTTTTTTCTTGGTTCGATCAAACGAAACACAAAACAAAAATCATCAACTACCCGAGAGCGGTCAATGAGAAACAAAACAGCCAATTTCGTCCTTCCTCAGATTCGGTTGTCAAAACAAAAGAACAATAATACATGTAGAACCTACCCGAGACCCTCCGAAGGATCTTGAAGCCATTAGAAATTGAAGAAATGGTCTAAGATAAGGTTGTGTCCTTGGTCGATTGAGGAAGAAATCATTGATGGTTTGTGTGATTCAAGTATATTTAGGAGTTGTGGATGTGGTTTATCAAATTAAGAAAGAGATAAAAATTGTTCTAGCTAGGTTGCTGTTTTTAACGAGTGTGAAGAGAGGGGGACAGAGTAGAATATGAGAGCGTGTAGGGTTAGGATCAAAATGTGAGAAGTGACTAGGTTTTATCACTTTAAAACCGGGTATATCACTTGGAATTTTGGATCGGATTCATGGGACTGGGCTTTCACCGGGCTTATTGTCATAATCCGATTTAATGGGCTGAAATTTACGTGTATTGTTTAGGTTAACACAATGCGTTTTTTTGACTTTAATATTCAAAAACCGTTCTTATACAGGGAAAGTTTGACAACCAACAATATCATATTTCATTAACTATCCTATAAAGCATATTTATTTGGTGTGTTTTAATATCATTAATGACGGGCCATTCAAATTTAATATTCAAAGGTATTGGCGTTTCAATTTTTTTTTATAGACTCTCCATTTACAAAAGAATTTGAATTCGTTTTGTTTATAAAAGGTTTGACTTCGTTTGGTATTTACGACATAAATATTCATGGAAATTTATTTAATGTATACTTTATTTTAATCAACTCTTTATACACACTATATGTATATTCTAAATGAAAATCGTTAAGTTGTGAATAAGTTTAGCTAGGTTGGTTTGTTACAAATGTAAAAGCTTATAAATGATTTTCTTATATAATCCATAAGTTATTCAAGTTTATTTGAACAACCAAATTAAAATTAAAATTTAAATGAGACTATGAATCAAACATATAATGTTTTTAAATTTCTTTGTAAACTCATTTTTCCACATGTGACCAACTTTTTATAAACTTTGTTTTCTAAATCACATCACTTAACACAGATAACGATATTGGCTTTGTTTTTATCATATCATTTGATGTTGCACTATTTTGTAGTTTCATTTCCCATTGAGTTTCACAACAAACACTACGAGGTATGTTTTCATCTTCATTGGATTGTTATGAAGTTGTATGTATATTTATTCATGCTATGTATTCATCTTCATAACGAGAATGCGAATTAGGGTAAACGGGAGAGTAAAATCAACGATTTGATGGTACACATGATGATTGAAGATTAAGAGTATATACAAAAGAAATCAACGTGTCAACATAACTCGATCACTTTTTACCCGAAATAAAAGCATGATTTAAACATGGTCAACAAAGCCCGTGCATCACACGGGCCATGCTGTCTCGTTATTAATAAAGTTATACATACGGGTTTCAATCATCTTACATGGTATCAGAGAGTAACGATCCTCTAAAACCTTAAAACAACCGCCACTTTTATTTTTCCGGCCGTCGGCTTCGGCCGGCGGTCCGGCGCATGTATATCATTATTCTCCAACTTATTTTCCTCTATACTACCCGTCAATCACCACCATCTCTAAATCCACCATACTCCGCTTTATGTGAAAGAAACACAGACCATGCTCCTATTCTTTCTTTTCTAAACAAAACCACAATCACAAGAACCTTAAGAGCTCATTCATCACAACAACTACAATAATCAACATCACAGCAACTCATCTCATCTAGAAACAACAAGATCCAAAAAAAAAAAAAAAAAAACCCCTCATCGATCCAACGAAAAAAAAAAGTATCATAACCTCAGAAAGTTCATCCCCGATCTTGAATCGGTGTAGTGTGGTCAGATCTAATTGGATCTGTTGAGACACTATCATCTCTTGGTAGGTTTGCTTGGTTCGTATGAAGGAAAAGATGATTCTTTTTAGGGTTTGCTTGGTTCAGTCTTCAAGTGTAGGAAGAAACCATTGATGGTTGGTGTTTTTGAGTTTAGTTACAAGCATTAAGAATGTATAACGGGTTGTGGTTTGAGATTCGTTTGTGTGGAGGCACCAAGAAAGATCAAAGCTTGTTTGTGTATTGATTCTTCGGATATTAAGTTTGTGTGATTTGAAAAAAAAAAGATGTTTTTAGCTTCCTGCGTTTATTATATGGACTGATGGACATATACGCCCAAGCCCGGATTGTGGGTTTTGGGTATTAGGGTTTCACTATTATATATAGTGGTTATTAATAAAGTTATACATACGGGTTTCAATCATCTTACAAATATATTAATGGATATGGATATGATTGAACTCAACCTCAAATATGATTTTTTCAAAATAGTTTATGTTAATCAAATAATGATTTTATCTGTATATTGATCAATTCATGACTTTATCTATATGTTAATCAATTCATAAGTTTACAATCTGGAAAGATGATAATCTAAATGAGTGTAAGCAACAAGACCGAACAAACAACAGAAAATTCTTATCTGACGTAATTTTTTGCTTTCAAGTGAGCCTAGGGGCTTCTCCTGATCCTCCTATGGGCTGTTTCCTCTACTTGCATTTCGTTCCAGACCTTTGTCGAAACGTTACCTGGTTATCCAGGTCCTCTTCCCATCAAACCAGAAACCGGGTATGCTTGTCACTCTCTCTCACACTCTGACACCCACACGACGTGTCCCTGATAGGACACCACAACAATATTTCTTGCATGTTATATATGCTTAGGTATGTGAAGCGCGAATACAAGGTATATTGGAGTTGGAGAAGATGAGGCCGTGAAAATATTTTACTTCTTTGTGGAGTCTGAAGGGAACCCTGAGGACGATCCTCTCATAATTTGGCTTGCTGGAGGACCTGGTTGTACCAATCTCCATGCCTTCTTTTTTGAAATCGGTACATAATAAGTTCTATTCTTGAACCTAGATCAATAATATAAATGCTATGGACGATCCTCTCATAATTTGGCTTGCTGGATGACCTGGTTGTACCAATCTCCATGCCTTCTTTTTTGAAATCGGTACGTAATAAGTTCTTATCTTGAACCTTTTTTCATTGATTAACTTTTTTCATCAAAGCTAAATCAATCATCACTTCATAAGTATAAGAAACCTAGACCAAGCTTGTGTTGTTGGTTTCTTTATTGCTTTCGATCGAATTTTATAATTGTTATGAATCAAATTCTTACATTTTCAATTTTCATAATAGGTCCATTCAAAACTAAGAAAGGGATTTTCATAGATGGGGTCCCAGCTTTACAAATGGACCCCAATTCTTGGACAAAGGTATGTGTAATTTAATTTGCTCTCTGTATAAACTCTGTTAATCTGTTATGAAGTTGATTGTTTGTGCTAATTATTTTCCAATCCAAACTATTATGGCAGTTAAAGCTAGCGAATATCGTATATTTGGATGCACCGACGTTAACCGGATACTCGTATACAACAACTGATGAATCTTACTCTAGTGATGCGTTGTCAGCATCCCAAACTGCTGAATTCGTTAGGAAGGTTGTTGGAAGTTTAAATCAACATTAGCATAACTTTTTACCGATGGCTTCCTATTAACGATTACTTACTATGCAGTTTGTTAGGGATCATCCAAGGTTTTAAAAAAATCCTTTATATGTTACTGGAATTTCTTATTAGGGGATTGTTATACTACCCGGTGGTTACCAAGAAGATATATGAAGGTTGGATATTTTTATTTTGTTACATCACCATTTTTTATATTCCCCTAATTATTTATCAAGTTCCATAATGCAGGTAATGAGCAAGGTTTAGAGCCTATCGTAAACATTAAGGTAAGTACATTATCATTATGCATAACATATAACTGATTCTAAACAAGTCTCTAGTACTTGAAGTATTGTAACACCCCAACCCGAAAAGGGCCACAGTGTAACATTATGGAGTCACATCAGAACATAAATAACGCAAGCGGAAGACTTATTATTAAAGCAAAGACTAGGTCAACGTTACAACTTCCAACGATAATCAAACATAGTCTAAAATGGAAATACATAATCAATCCATAAATTGTCTTGTAATACGATAAAAGGTAACTAAGTATGGTTGGTCTCTAACTCCTACTCTCTTCACTCTTGCTCGTCACCCTTGTAATAACCTGCCGCAGAGAAAAGGAAATACGGCTGAGCTAACGCTCAGTGAACAGATTTAATATATGAAAAGCAATAAGTATAAAAGGAATGAATCAATATATGAAAGAGTCCAAGAGAACCTGTTGAAAGAGATACAAAATGATACATATGATAACAGATCAATATAAGTGAAGAGAATATGAAAGGTCAACTATAACGGAAATGCCCAACATTACATTTTGTACAAGGAGTAGCTAGCTCGATGTACCACATTAGTGAAATGAGGTGTATTGCACACACTCTAGTCCATTCATATCACATTTCATTTCATTTACATTTCATTTACTAGGATGCATCCATGCGCTTCCTTCATTTCAATAATACATATGCGAGTACTAGACTAAACATACATATAATAAACACGGGCTAGGTGCGCTATATAGCAATACAATCATTTGGGAACGCAGTGGACACATGCCCGCCTCCACTGATAGCGTCATACCATTGGTGCATCAATGATATGGCCATAATCAATAGAACAATAACAATTACAGATCATATCAAAAGAAATCATAGCAATGGAATCATTTCAGATGGATCAAAACAAAGGGTTCATAACAATGGTTCATAACAAAAGGTTTATATCAAAGCAAACGAATCAGAGTCAAGAAATAAGAAGTCATGAAAAACCTTGATTGATAAAAGGTAGAATATATGTACCTTACAACCAATAAGCACAAAAGAGATCGAGGACATAAGAAGGAAATGACTCTGACACCATTGGATCTACATTATAATAACACGAATTACTTATACGTTCATTTAATATCGTAACGGATTATATTAACTCATTTTAATTCATTTTAGGCTCAACGTTCTTTTATTAGGTTATAGTAACACTTAGGTTTTAACGACATCTTAAATGTCTATTCATGTTTCAAATCATTAATAATTAGGTCTAGGGTTTATAAAACTCATTTACTTTCATAAATAACCACTTCAGGGTTTTTAAAATAATAAATAGTTACGTTTAGGTTTTGATTGCATTTAATTTCATTAAATGATTAAACTAGGGTTTTAAAACATAATAAATGCCGTTAATGAGCATTTTAGGGTTTCTAACAAGTTAATTAGTTTTTAGGATTTCTATTTCCGAATTAGGGTTAGGTTTTAAACGCGTCAGATTAATTTGTCTATTTAATGTCTAATTAGGGTTACGAATAAGAAACGATATACACACTTACATAGACGTACCACACACGATCTTGGTTTGCAAGTTTTAAGTCTATTACACGTTTATTCTAAACAAGTTTATAGGCGCGTTAAAGGTTGACACTTAGGGTGCGATTCATTTGTTTCTTAGGGTCGATATATGAGCCACTAAAATGCGACTCGACATGGTCACAAACTCGATATCCACAAAACGTTCCCAAGTAAAATTCCCATGCAAACGTGTATATATATATATATATATATATATATATATATATATATATATATCAAATATTAAGGTTTTCTTAGTTTCCTTTAACCATTCATTTAAAGATCTTAAAGGGTGTGCTTAATATGTGGTAAAGGGTCTACCACAAGGGTTGCTTATACATGACACAAAATAATCAAAACACACGACATAAATATGAACGCAACATGTATCATTTGTACACCTAATGGTTTAGTTCTTTACGTGACAAATGCATATTTAGCATTCTATGATCTCTTCTATTAGCAAAAACTATTTTTCTATTAGCACACTACAAGAATAAGGAGAACAGGCGACGAGTTTATTCCCGTCGACACAATGTCGACGGCAACATACAGAAAACGACAAAAAATAAGCTTGACCGAGCCAAACTGCATTGAATTTTTCATATTAACATGCTCCCGTCGATATGTCGACGGGATAATATTGGTCAAACTTTCACACCTCAATTATTGCCAAAACTTGGGCGCGAAACTATCCCGCCAATATGCTCCCGTCGACATGTTGACGAGAGCGTATAAATCACGAATCAAAGTGTAATTAACGTATAATTAACGTTAATTACTGTGTTTGCTTTAACGTTCCCGTCGACATGTCGACGGTAATATCTTAGTTACCTAATTATAGTGAAATACTGGCCAATAGTATGGCGGGATTTTTTCCCGCCTGTGCGTTCCCGTCGACATGTCGACGGGATTATATTCCCGCCACAATAAACCTTTATCCCACCAATTTTTTACTAATATATACCAAACCAATACCAATTCTCACAAAACACATCAGTTAACGTCCCATTCTCACAAAACCAGTTTGTCAATTCTCACAAAACACACATAACAATGGATGGTTTAACGCCAGAACAGGAGTGGTCGAAGGCTTTATCACACGAGCTCCTGTATAATAAAATTATAAATCATTGGGGCATTGAAATTTTTGATGAATATGGTTCTTATGCGAATTGTGCAGCGTGGCAGAGAGACAAGATTCTTGAATGGTTGAGGAGAAAGCCGTACTATAGAGAGTATTTGGAAGAGCTAGATGCTGCTGAAGCTCAAGCTGCTGTTGTTGGAGGTGACGATGAAGCTGAAAGCAGGTTTGACCTCGACACCGAAATTGATAATCTGGAAAACAGGGTAACAGATCTGGAAGCTAAGTTTGCACATCTCAAGGAAATGAGAGCAAGGAAGGGAAAAGATGGTGCGAGTTCAAGCAAAGCGGGAAGTAGCCGCAAAAAATAAAATAAAATAAACGGGTTGTTTCGTTTGATCTGTTTCGTTTGGTTGTCGAGTTGTTTAGTTTGGTTATCGAGTTGTTTAGTTTGAGTTGTTTCATTTGGTTGTCGAGTTTTTTCGTTTGATCTGTTTCGTTTGGTTGTCGAGTTGTTTAGTTTGAGTCTGTATGAAAATGTATGTAGTTGAGAATCTCTTGCGTGTTTTAAATAAATGGTTTGCCTTCGTGTTTGTTAATTGTGATATTGTTCCTTCAGTTATATTCTTTGTGCATATGTAATTTAGTGTTGAAAAATTGTATATTTAAAACATATGTATTACTCAAACATTAAAGCGTACGAATTAAAAATATAAAACATACGTATCCACAACAACAACAACAACATTTTATTAAACAACAACAATAACACAACAAACAACAACAACAATAACACAACAAACAACAACAACAATAACAACAACAACAACAACCTACATACGAAGATTTCCCATATCAGCTAGCATGTCATTATAAAGGTCGTGAAATAAGGCAGCTGAATCAACTGTGTGGTTGTTGGGATGCATATACACTTCTAGCATTTTATTGAGTACCATGTTCGTGTGATTCAGTTTGATGCAGTTTGAGCACTCCGTATTTTCAGGACTCGATGTTGAAGGTCCTGCAGTGTAACGAGTTGGAGTTATGAATGGTCCAGCGGAATTAGTTGGAGGCGTTGAAGCTCTAAGAGAAGCGGTCATTTTGGCGATTCGTTCCTCCTTCCATAAAAAGAAATCGCATCCATATTCCGTTGTCCCACCCTGTTAAAGAGTAAAAACTATTATTTTTAACAACTAATAAAATTATTTATATAATACACAAAAAAGTATGTAATTGTTCACCTTCGAGAAAGGACACGCATAGTATTGTTTACCCTTTGAGTAAGGTTTATGCGATTCTTGCAGGATTACGTCTCCTCGTTCACAAGGACAAGGAAAAACTTCAAATTCCGCCATCTTAACCATGATAACAGTGTGTGTTTGTGGTTGTGAGGTTGAGTGGTAGAATCGTGACCGGGGTGGCCCGATGATAAGGCGAAAAGTGTACCGCTTTTCGGGGGTCATTTAAGCCCTAAATTGTATTTTTTTGATCAAATATCGCCCTAAATCGTTCCTTTTGGCATTTTAGGTACTTTGGAGAGAAATTCTGGAAAAGAAAGCATTTTTGACGTTTTTGGAGCATAAAAGTGAAGAATTCGACAAAGTGCCAAAAATCTGCTGAATAGTACCCTTGATGGCGTCAAGCTTGGATGTGACGCCGTCAAGTCTTGATAAGCCAGAATGGATTAAAGAGGGACAGCGTCAAGAAGGCCATCAAGAAACCCTAACCATGGCGAGGTGACGGCGTCAAGGCTATAACGTGACGCCGTCAGATCTGATTTTCTATATATATTCTCATAATTTTTAGTCATTAGAGTGGAACTTGTGTGGAACTTTTAAGGGAGAAACCCTAGACGAATTTTGCAGCTTTTTTTAAGGGTTTTATACCCTTGGATCTCTCATGTTACATTGAAGATAAGTAATCAATTAATCATTCAATATGTCTATATGTTGTTTGATTCTATCTTACGCTTGTCTTTTATTTAACATACTAGGCTAGGTTCTCTTTGTGTTTGCTTAGATCTAATGAAACCTAAATATTGATTATTGATTGAATGGTGTGTTATTAATTGTATTGGATGGGTGATTATCGATGTTAGGCTTAAGAAAACTGGCAGACTTCTGGTTGGTAACATGCTTGAACGTCTTAAGAAACATGAACCAAGGTGTATTCAAATTCAAGTTCTGATGTAGTGCATGTCTTGAATTCCGTGAAACCTGCTTTCTGAATATTCATTAAGTATGAAAGTAGAAGTTTCTGTGTCTTCATTATCTTCTTGATTCGTTTTGTGAAACCGATAATAGATCCTTCTATGGGTACTTCTGATTCAGGAACATCTGGATAAGCATCAACCATTTCATCGAACCAGTTGTATGTTGGAGCAGAAGGATCAATCCATTCTGGGTCGGGAAGAGCTGAAGCTTCCTTTGGTGGTTCAGTGATATTGGCAGGTAAATCTTGTGGGATTTCATACTCGGAACCTGGAACATCCAATTCCTCAGCTGCTTCCATTTGAACATCATCCGCAGAATGCATCTGAACTTCATCTGTGGATTGTATGGGGTTTTTAGCATCAGATTGAATGTTGACTGTTGTGGTGGGGGGGGGGTCTAGAAGTGGAGCCAGACGTCCTTTTGCGTTTGCCTTGTTGCTGTGGTTGATCATCTGGATCGTCATGACGTCGCTTTGTTGACTTAGTCTTTTTACAAGACTCACCTTTCTTTTCTGCCTTCCTCATTGACTTAATCAGTGCTTTGCGAAGATCTTCCTCATTTGGATCATCCATGATTGCTTCCAACAGCTTTCCCTTTAGATCACTAGCAGATGGTGTAGATGGTAGAGTCTGAACGGTTATTGGAGTTGTCTGAAACTTTTGTGTAACAACTTTTTCAAGATTATCTTTAACGTATTGTTCCACGGTTGCTGGGAGTTGGTCACGAACAAATTTTTTAACTTCTCCTGGTAATCGATTCTTAACTCTGTCTGCCACAGCTGCGTCAATGTTGTATACTTTGAATAGTTCAAGCTCTTTCTGTTGTTCTGAAACCTGCCCTTGTAAATTCTTCAATTGTTGTTGTAATGATCTCAACAGACTTGGATGAGCAGCCACTTGTGATTCTTGGGTTTGCTGAGGAGGAAGTGGTTGGGTCATTGAAGGCTGATCCTGAGATGAAGTTACTTGAGGTTGTCGGACTGGAGCAACAATAGGAACAATCTCATAACTGCCGGTGATATCAATAGTTGTGTCATCCGTTTCTTGATCATCATTCTTATCATCTTCATCATTCTTGGTTTCATTATCACTTTCTTCATCACCTTCATTTGATTCTTCATCACTTTTCTTTTCTTCTTCACTCATTTCTTTTACTCTTTCATCACTACTTTCCGTTTCTCCTTCAGATTCATCATTGACAGCTTCGGTATCATCCTTATCTTTGTCACTTTCCTGTTCTTCCCCGTCAGTAGACTATTTTTCAGAACTTGAGGACACTTCTGCCTTATCGGAATCACCTGAATCATCTGAATTATCCTTTTCTCGATCAGTATCTGAGAGTGTTTGAGAACCAGATTCCTCAGACTTATCTTCATCTTCTTCATTCTCAGATGACGGATTCTCCAACTCATCATCCTTAGTGCCAGAACCTTCATCTTTCTTTTTCAGCTTGGCTATTCTTTCCTCTTCTGAACGTTTACTTTCTTGTAATGTTATTTGCAGTTGTTCCTCTTCTTCAGATTCGGACAGAGGTGTAGTTCCAGCTTCTTCTTCCTGAGGTTGTTTGCCCTTGCCTCTAGTTTCTTTTTCCTTTTTAATCTTAATAATCTTTTGTCTAACTGTTTCTTCCTCAGCTTCTTCATCAGACGGTTCATCACGAATGTTAAGCTTTCTTTTGGGCTGACGAGTAGCTTTCTTTGATTTGGATTTAGGAGCCTTGAAGACCTTTTCTGTACCCTTAGAAGCTGTTTTGGTTTTCTTTAAAGTCAACCCAACTGAGTTATTCCTTTGGGCATTGTCATAGTCCTCATAAGCTTTAGTCTTACGAATATCATCTGTTAACAGAAGATCAGGAATTCTCATCCCTTGTTTCGTAGTGCTTGTTTTGTGAATTCTGGCTGAAGAGTACATTAGATCCATAGCAGGTGTATGTTCCTTATCCTCCCGTCTAGCATCAATCTCTGAATATTTATGCATGAAGTGTCCTATGAGACGCTTGGTAAACCGACAAAAAGGGATTTTCTTTGTTGGTGAATTTTTGAACTGTCGGGCTTGAAAAGTCATATATTCCCAAATTAACTGAGCGAAGTCAATGGGAGCCATTTTGACTACCCCCCAGTAAATTTGCATGAGTTCCAATGATGGATGTTCGTGCCCGGTTTCTCTGCCAGTTACACAGTTGGTGAGGATGGAGTAAAGAGTGAGCCATGGTTGTGGTATATTCTTTCTGTCGATCGATGATAGGTTGGTGAGTTTGGTTTTTGATTCATCACACCCAATTTCTCGTAGAAGTCTGATAATCTCTGACAACGAAGGACGTGGGGTGAATTTCTTGCAGTTTCTGGAACCTTCAGCAGGTAAGCCAAGAACAGAGCGTAGGATTCCGACATTAAACTGAATGTCTTTGTGATCAAGACATATCCCCATTGTTTTGCCGTCCTTACTTACTTCAAGAGTTTTCCAGAATTGTGTCAAGTAGACTTCAGGTACGGAGCATGAGCATGTGAGTAGTTGTCGAATGTAATGATGCTGTAGAAAGTTGGATGACACGGGAGTTTCTCTAGATCAACTTTCAAGTTAGAATTTCCAATATTCCTTTCATCTCCTTGGATTAATTCATGTCTAGGAGTAGTGCCTTGAGACATTTTGTACCTGAAATGTAGTAAAACAACCAACACATACAATATGGAGATGTTTATGTTAGTTTACATTCATTATCCAAGTTGTCATCTTGATGGAATTTAGTGTGACCAATTAATTAGCACATGCAAATATTCACAACTACTAAGCGTCAAACCAAAATAGAACACATACAACACATCATACACATTTAAGCACACCAAGGCATGTCAGTTACTCGATAAAATCACATGTATGAGTTCTTACTCGAAAAAACCAAACACATAACCACATACTCAATAACAAGTACCAGTCTATACTCGATATCATTATTATGACCCTTACTCGATAAAATTAGAAATTTTTTTGACAGGGTTTCTTTTCATAAAAGGCACAAAAATAGAACCCATACTCGATGGTCCTAGTGGTCCACTCCTTACTCGGAGACACACAATGTTATTCTTACTCGATAATCAAGCAGAGAATCATGTTATTCGACAAACATANACTCGAAAAAACCAAACACATAACCACATACTCAATAACAAGTACCAGTCTATACTCGATATCATTATTATGACCCTTACTCGATAAAATTAGAAATTTTTTTGACAGGGTTTCTTTTCATAAAAGGCACAAAAATAGAACCCATACTCGATGGTCCTAGTGGTCCACTCCTTACTCGGAGACACACAATGTTATTCTTACTCGATAATCAAGCAGAGAATCATGTTATTCGACAAACATAGAAAGATGGCCTTACTCGATAATCTAGCATACTCGATAAAGCACTTACTCGATAAATCAGATGATGGCTTACTCGATAAAACAGAAGAGCTTACTCGATGTCTGTTAACTCGATAAGGGATCAAGTTTTTCTAACTCGAAGAATATAGACAACTTGTATCGAGTAAGAAACTAGATTTCTTATTTGACAATAAATTGTCCATATGCTTCGAGTAAGGCAAACATGATGCCTTACTCGATAACATCATGGGCTTACTCGATAAAATCATGTTCATACTCGATAGGCCAAAATATTACAGTGAGATTTGGGTCATGGGCATGCTATGGTTAGTTGTCAATTGGCATCTAGATACATAATCTAATCTTAAACCTCAAATAAGCCAAACACCTTAGTCGCATTAGTGAAAACAGTTAAGCATATAAGGCCAAAATCAAGTAAATGTCAAAACTAATGAATCCTAGGCCTAAAAGAGGATGAAGTTAATCAATTATAGACCTACCAAGGCAACCCATCTACTCTAATTAGCCTGAAACATTAGAATTAAGAAACACCCAAATTGAGCCTATGAACCCTAATTATCGAATGTACCCAATTGAATCACAGAAAACATTCAAGAGATAAAGCACATGATTAAGAGCAGATAATGAACAATATTAACACTTACAATATAAGGAAAAACTCAAAATCAATCAATATGGGTCGAGAGAAAATTTTGGCATCGCTGGGTCGTTTGTTTTGTTTTTGTGAATAAGAAAATTTATTTTCCATGGCTTATATAAGGGAAAGTTTCAAGTATTGACAGTTTAGGCCCTTAGACTTGTATACAAACCAAACCTTTGACAATTTTATCATTTCAAGTCCCTCTAGTGTTAAAGTCGTAATGATACGAGTCCAATTGGTTAAGTCCTTGAGTTAAAGTGACGAAACTCCCCCTCGAACCAATACCACATATTGACGACGGTTTAACAAAAGTTTTTGGCTCGAGAGTTAGTCAGAAAGATATTTTTAAATGAAGAACTAATAAAGATAAAAAATTCGCAAGATTATGACAAATTTTCTCCCCCTCAAGATATGTTTTCGATAAAGATTGATGAAAATGTTTTGAGCAACATATTTTGAAGTAGTGATTTTTTTTTTCTTTTTTTTCTTTTTTTTTGAAATAAAGAAAGAAAATCTTTTTGTGTTTATCTGATTTTATATTTTTGTGTTTTGTTTTTGAAGAGATATTTACAAAGTGTTTTGGTGTCTGACTCGCTTAATTGTTTTTAAGAAAAGGTTTTAAATCATCCGGAGTCAAACACCTCATACCAATCCAGTGAACCAGTTCGGCAAACCGTGATGGAGCTAATGGTTTTGTGAACAAGTCTGCCAGCTGGTATTCAGTACCCACAAAATATAACTCAATTGTACCCTTTTCAACGTGCTCCTTGATGAAGTGGTAGCGGAGATCGATGTGCTTTGATTTGGAATGAAGAACAGTGTTACAGGAGATTGCTATCGCGCTTTTGGAATCACAGTACATCAGGATTTTGTTGAATAAGTAGCCGTAGTCCATTAGTTGTGTTCGCATCCAGATGACTTGAGCACAGCAAGCGGACATAGCTACATATTCAGCCTTCGTAGATGATAATGAGGTGCAATCTTGCTTCTTCGATTGCCAAGACACAAGTTTGTCTCCAAGAAACTGCAAACCACCAGAGGTACTTTTGCGTGTGTCTACGCACCCTGCATGATCAGCATCTGAAAAGGTTATTAGTTCAAAACCAGAATCCTTCGGATACCAGATCCCCATGTTGATGGTTCCCTTTATGTATCGAAGGATTCGTTTAGCCTCATTGAGGTGATGTTCAGTAGGACTGGACTGATAACGTGAGCACATAAATACAGCAAATACAATATCTGGTCTGCTAGCGGTTAGATACATGAGTGACCCAATAATACTTAGGTATTTTGTGGGGTCAACAGGTTTCCCATGTAAATCCGCATCTAGCTTAGTTGTGTTGGACATAGGGGTATTGTAAGTATCACAACTGGTCATGCCATGTTTCTTAATTATCTCTAGAGCATATTTGGACTGACTAAGGAAAATCCGATGGGGTGACTGATGAACTTGTAGTCCTAAGAAGAACGTAAGTTCACCCATCATAGACATTTCAAAATTTTGTTTCATTAGTCTTACAAAAGCGTTTGAGTATTTTTTATGTGTAGAAGCAAAAATAATGTCATCAACGTATATTTGCACAATTAAAACGTCATCCCCGTGTTTTTGGATAAACAAAGTTGGATCTATTAAACCTTTAGTAAAGTCATTAGCCAGCAAGAAAGTAGTAAGTTTATCGTACCATGCCCTGGGGGCTTGTTTGAGACCATAAAGAGCTTTCTTAAGTCTGTAGACATGATTAGGATGCTCTGGGTCGATGAATCCCTCTGGCTGACTAACATACACCTCTTCACATAATTCGCCTTTTAGAAATGCCGTTTTTACATCCATTTGATAAACAACCATGTTTTTGTGAGCAGCGTATGCTAGAAAAATGCAAACAGCTTCGAGTCGTGCCACTGGTGCAAAAGACTCCTCAAAATCAATTCCTTCTTCTTGAGAATATCCTTTAGCAACCAATCGAGATTTGTTACGAATAACTGTGCCATCTGCGTCCAACTTGTTTTTCCAAATCCATTTCAGCCCAATGACATAAACTCCATCTGGTCGTTCAACTAATTCCCACACTTCGAGGCGTTTGAATTGATTGAATTCCTCTTGCATTGATTCAATCCAGTTGTCGTATGTGAGTGCTTGTTTAATGTTGGTAGGTTCATCTTGACAAACTGTGAGTGCATAAATGCAATGTTTACCATCGGAGTAAAGTCGTTGTCTTGTCATAACTGGAGCTGAAGGATGGCCAATGATGTGAATTAAGGGATGATCTCTAGTCCAATGATGTGTTGAAGGGTGAGGGTTATGGAATTGCTGCATATTAATTGGTTCCAAATTGCGTGTTGACGACTCTGCAATATCTTCAAGGTTTGGAGTCGGAGCAAATGGATTGAACAGCGCATTTGGATCATAACCTGCAGGTGCGGGTACTTGTTGTTGGTTCAGATCTTCAGCTGCATTGTCTGTATTGGAGTCGGTTTGTTCAGCAAACGGATTGAAGAACTCATTAGAAGGTGCACTTTCATCTATAGTAGTTGTTGTAGGAGCAGTTGTATCAGGTATAGGAATATTATCAGGTTGAGCAGCGGAACTAGTGGATACAACTGGTGCATTATGATCAAAAGTGTCATCAAACAACGGTGCGAACAAGGTTTCCAATTCTTTGCGGGTTAGTGACAATGGTTCAGTTGAAGAATCTGGAAAGTTAAGACAGTTGGTTGCGGGTCCTAAGCTGTTTTGCTCAGAAGCCATTTCAGAAAGTTCATCGAAATTAGCATGAATAGTCTCCTGAATTTCCCTAGTGCGACGGTTGTAGATTCAAAAGCCTTTATAGTTCTCACAATATCCAATGAAGATCCCAATATCTGCTTTAGCTTTGAGCTTACCAAAATCATCACGGTCATTATGAGGGTAGCAGAGAGCACCGAATACATGAAAGTGTTGAACATTTGGTTTGCGTTTATAAACAAGCTCATAAGGAGTTTTGTTGTGGCGTCTTGTGATCATACAACGATTTTGCGTGTAACATGCGGTTGAAACAGCTTCATCCCATAAGTAATCTGGTGATTGAGTATTAATGAGCATGTTGAAACTATGTATCCTTGATAGATCTTGTAGCTCTCGTTGATCATTAGCAGTGTCTATGTAATCACAAACACTCTAATAGAGAATCTCCAAAGCTTGTATTCTAATGCGGAAAACAAATACAAACATAAACAATGAATACTAAGAACGTTTAATCCTCTATGGATTATATATTGATAACTTGTAAAACACGTTCGTTTTTTAGAACATAAACTTGTGTTCCTTTTATAGACAAGGAACCCTAACCTAAACCGTTTCTCAAGAAACGTATATTCTATAAACTTTAAATGATATGCATTATCTTTTCCTAATATAACTCATGCATATCCTAACTACATTACATAATGCGCGGTTTTACTATGTCCGCAGAAACTAAAAATGCTGAAACTATGTCTTCAGCAGTATCACATCTTCAGCAGAATCTGTGTCTTCAGCAGATTCCTTCAGCAGTAACCATCAGTAGAATTCTCACTTAGCAGAATTCCCAACAATCCTCCCCTAATCTTGAATTTGACAGTGTTAAGTTCAAGATTCCTTGATAGATCAGGAAGCACAAAAATGAAAAGAGGATTGTCTTCAAACATCAGCAGCAAAGAACCAAAAGGATAACATCTCTATGATGAATAAACTTGAAACACCATATCTTTGCAGCAACATATGACATTAGATACATCAAAACATATTAGTTTCATACTATTCTCATCACATCCAGGTGTGTTAACTCCTGTGAGAGGTGAATCATTGAAAATAATGGATTTGATGTCTCTTTACCAATAGCCATCACTACTGGAGTAGCCAAATGTTTAAGTTCGAAAACCATGGTACACTGATAACCATATGATTTTTAGTAAATCATCAACTATAAACGGATTTGAGTTGTCTTTACCTGTAGCCGTTTGCTCAGGACTAGCCAATTCTTAAAGGAAACACCCTTGGTGAATTGATAACCAATATGGATTTCCACTGCCTTTACCACAAGCCATATACTTATGGGCTAGTCAATTCTTAGGATATTCAGAGAATAAGATCCATGGTGAATTGATGACCATTTCAACTCTCAGCAATTAAGCATGGGTGAGTTGAGTACCCTATGATTTTTGGCAAACCATCACAGCCATCAACAGATTTGATTAGTCTTTACCAAAGCTGTACCCTTTGGACTAGCCAACTCTTTAATGGACACAAGTCACATCAGGTGAGCTGATAACCATCAATAGAGTTACTATACAAGAAAACACAATTTTTTTTTTTTTAAATAAAAGAATAAACAAAATATACAACAATTACCCCAAAGAAGTATCAATGGTGACCCCATGCTGTGCTTTCATACCCATTTTGAACTGAATACTACTCCTTATAGCTGTAACCAATTGCTCAGCATGAGTCATGTCATTGCCACACACATCATAAGGAACTAGCAGCTTCATCTCCAACATTTGATTCAGAATCCTTAGAGAGATGGGATAGGTAATCTCAGCACACATGTAGAGAACCTTGCCAGCATCAGTAGACAATACATGAACATTGGGTAGAGGATAAAATTTCCAATTAGAAACCTCCCATCTTGACTGTCCCATCCAAACATCAAAGCCTCTACTAAGATGAAAATTGGAATCAAACAACACAGTCAAATCTCCTTTCAAATACATACCACTCCCAGTAGGTTGTTTGTTCTTATAATAGGAGGTAACCCAAGAATACAACTTCAGCAGATCCTGTCTATCCACAAAAGTTAAAATTTCACTCAGAAAAGAGAAATATTTAACTGTCCCATCTGCTCTGTGGATAACATTGATGTCCTGATCCTTGTATTGAACTGGTTGAACCTCCCAACTAACCAAAGGAACATGAGGAATAGGATCTTCACCATCATCTTCCTCAACCTCAATATATTCAGAATCATCTAAGGGAGTAACCAAACTAGTAGGAGGTCTCTTCCTACCCTGAGTCTTCCTTCTTGTGGCAGTAGAAGATGCATCAGTA
>LBNU01037711.1:57804-71351 GCA_014162995.1 Artemisia annua
TCTATGACCGTTCACCTTAAAGTTGGGACCATCGGGTTGAGATAACTCGACGGTACCATAAGGGAACACATGGGTAATAGTGAACGGTCCAGACCAACGGGTTTTAAGCTTGGCCGAGAAAATCTTCAATCGAGAATTAAAAAGAAGGACTCGGTCTCCTATATTGAAATCATGATTCTTAATCTTAGCATCATGAATCCTCTTTGTTTTCTCTTTGTAGATTAAAGAATTCTCATAAGCTTGATCACGTAATTCGACCAATTCATTCAATTGTATTTTACGATGATCACCCGCGGTCTTAAGGTCAAAATTAGCATGTTTCAAGGCCCAATAGGCTTTGTGCTCTAACTCTATGGGTAAATGGCAAGCCTTTCCGTACACCAACTTATATGGAGTACACCCGATGGGTGTTTTGTAAGGGGTACGGAAAGCCCATAATGCATCATCTAGCTTATCGGCGCAAGAGGCACGATTACCATCTACGGTCCTTTCTAATATCCTCTTAAGTCCACGATTGGACACCTCAACTTGACCGCTCGTTTGCGGATGATATGCGGTACTAAGACGATGAGTAACTCCATACTTAAGCATAACTTTGGCAAATTGATCATTACAAAAATGAGTACCACGATCACTAATGATAGCACGAGGTGTACCAAACCGGGAAAACAAACTTTTCAAAAACTTAACCACTACTCGAGCGTCATTGGTGGGGAGTACTTTTGCTTCCACCCATTTAGACAAATAATCGACCGCCACGAGTATGTACTTATTCCCTCTAGAAGACGGGAATGGTCCCATGAAATCAATACCCCATACGTCAAAGATTTCACAAACTTGAATAGCGTTTTGAGGCATCTCATCTCGTTGTGAAATTTTTCCTTGACGCTGGCACGAGTCACAAGACTACACCAAGTCTTGTGCATCTCGGTAATCGTCGACCAATAGAAGCCGAAATAAAAAACTTTCTTTGCGGTAAAATTGGCACCATGATGTCCCCCCGTGGATCCATTGTGGCATGCCATCAGAATCTCATCGGCTTCCTTGCCGTAAACACATCTCCTAATCACTTGATCCGCACATACTCTAAACAAATATGGATCGTCCCAATAATAATGCTTAACGTCCTTAAAGAATTTCTTTTTCTGTTGGGACGACATTCCTTTCCTTATGAAATTCCCCGCATGGTAATTCGCAAAGTCGGCAAACCATGGGGTTTTTGGGTCATGTGATACACTAACAAGTGTCTCGAGAGGAAATGACTCATTTATATCCTTTTTCTCAAGAACACTTTGATGGGGATTTTCGAGTCTAGACAAATGGTCGGCGGCTAGGTTCTCCGCTCCTTTCTTGTCTCGAATGTCGACATTGAATTCTTGAAGAAGGAGAACCCATCGCATTAATCTTGGTTTAGCATCTTGTTTATTCATTAAGTATTTCAAGGCCGAATGATCCGTATACACTATGCATTTTTTCAAAAGAAGGTAAGGTCGAAACTTTTCAAAGGCATATATAACGGCTAACATCTCTTTCTCAGTAGTCGTATAATGAGATTGAGCGTCATTCATTGTTTTACTTTCATAGTGTATCGGATGAAAATACTTGTTCTTTCGTTGCCCTAAGACCGCCTCGATAGCATAATCGCTAGCATCGCACATAATCTCCTAGGTTTTTTCTTTGTTGATTTGTGGTCGAATCTTGTCAAAAAGTTGTCATCTTGAAGATATTTTTACCATTTTCCTTAACTGTTTGTTACATATTCTTTTGGTTTAAATGTTGTTGACAACTTTTTTATGTTTCAAATGGTCAAAAAAGTCACCATCTTTCACTTTCCCAACTCCCAAGTTTACATATCTGTTTCGTGTCTTTTAATGTCCCAACTACCAAGTTTACAGATTTATGTAATCTTTTTGTGACTGGTTTGTACCAAATCCGTGATATATTTGTGGTCAAAAGGTGGTCGTATTTCTGGGTCGTGGTCATAAATTTGGTCTAAATATGGTCAGTAGTATGGTCAACAGAATCTGCATAAAAGCTGGTCAGAGAAGTTAATCGGAAAAATCATCGGAACCTGGAAAAAGTTGCCGGAATCTGGTCGGAATTTCTTGTATAAGAAATTTTCGAGAAAAAAACCTGGTTATCGAGAACATTAAGCCCTAAACTGTCGAAATCTTTTTTCTCGATAACCAGACCCTAAACTGTCGAGATAATTTTTCTCGATAACTAAAGATTTCGAAAACTTCAACCATTTTTCTCGATAAGACTCTCATTTTCTCGATAAAAGATCTTGATAAAAATTTTCTCGATAAGTTGCAAATTATCGAAATCTTTTTTTTTGAAAAGTTACCAACGACTCGTATTTTAGACCTCAGATCTAGATCTTCATCAGTATTTATAACCTCAGATCTATTTATCCTCATTGGCCTGTAACTATACAACAAAAAGGAAAAGAGAAAGAAGATGAAGATAGTGAAGAATGATTAAAGGCCATAACCAAATACCCAAGACCCTTTGACTTCAGATTTACCAACATACCTAGTCAAAACAAAATACGGACTCAAGATCTCAGTTATAGTTCACTTGTGTATCAAATCTTTAAAAGATTTTAGTGTGTGAACTAATTACATCACGGATCTATCATCATCCAAACACAAAACAACGTACATCAATCAACAGCAACAACAACAGCCACTCATCCAAAGATCTTAGAGAAAACAAGAAAAAAAATCATAGATCTCAGTCCTTCTTTAGTTGTACTCTACAACCGTACTTCCTTTGGCTATCGAGAGCATTCAAGGTCAATCAAACGAAAACAATACATCACTGATCAAATCTTTGAAGACTAAGCTTCATATATATCCGATTACAAAAGGTAAGAATATAAGAATCTTGTTATCTTCTCTCTTTAAATCGTTCAAGACCAACACAAAACGATAAACACACAAGTACAACTAACCTACCTGAGACCTCGACATAGATCTTGAAGCCTCTTATACACCTTCTTGATTCGAAAAAAAAACGTGCTGCAAAAGAAGAATAGGTCACAGATAAGTTTGTGAGTTTGTATTTGATTCGGATTTATGATGAATGATTGATGGAAGAGATTCGATGGGATGAGATGAGTGTTTATTGACTGAGTTTGGTGAGAGTATTTTGAGAAGGGGGCGTGAGTTTCTTGGATTATTATTAGGGTTGTGGTTAGTGTGTTAAGTGGTATTTTATACCCCTGATATTAGGGTTGTGGTTGGATTGGATTGGGTTTGTGTTTGGACGAGTCACACATAAATGGGCCGAAAATTTTGATACAATCTTGGTTGGGCTGCAGTTTGTTGATTTACTGTTGTGCTAATATTAGTTTTAGCATAATTTTTTGGCAACAACTCGACAAGAAATGGTATTTTTTTTTGCTACAAATTGTTCACGGGATACGATTTTGACAAAGATCGGGATTTACCATTATCGAGTTCACTTAAACTGTCAAAAGGCTAGAATTGAGCATTTAACCGCAAGATGTGACTACGGCGATAATTCTTTATTATTCATTTGAGATTGAAGTGGAATTTCACGGATGCGTGTACTTAGTATCTCAAGATATCGGGGTTGGTTGGATGCAAGATTCTTTGAGATCCTTGTTCGAGCTTTTGTCCGTACAAATGACAGAGACTTGAGTTGTCTAGTTATACCTGATGTAAGGAGTTACGTTGTTGTGCTCACAGAGTATAGCTATCACTTTAAAGGAGTTACGTTGTAGTGCTCAAGTGTCACCAAAAGACATGGATAATTCAAGAGATGTTCATATACAATTAAGGATGGTAGGATGGGTATATGATTTCCTACCTTTATTGGCAATATTGGTTCTTAGTCATACAATAGTGCAAGTTTAAGTCACAAGTTTGGGTTATTCTACTCCGTTCTCAAGTTCATAATATTGGGTTTTCTCCATTAGTAGTCACTACAAAAAGCCGTCAGAACGATAATGGGGTCGGTAAAGAGTTGGTTGAGAGAAGTATAAAAGAGTAGAGATGTTTATCAGCAATTGATTCTCATGGGGCTAGTTATGGCACTACACACCTGTTTGATTAATTGGACATATGGGGTTACGCTGCCTCCGATTCTCATCGTTAACATAGTGTGTATGCTTCCGATTTCGAAGAAGGCGTCGTGGGGGAAGATAGAGAGTGTTTCTTAGACTTGACGTTGAGGTTGCTTGACGTCTTTGCGAAAACACTCATTTTCCACGAGGATCTGCATTTAGGGGGAAGAAATGTGCACATCAAGGACGCTTAATAGACTCACGTGATCGAGTTTACAACTTCATTACTACCGAAAGACTTCCGCAGAGATGATCAGTGGTTTAGTTTTGTGATGATTGGTGTAATCGTTTCGACTCTCGCGGATTGTGAAGTGCTAAGTAGCCTACATATGTGAGAATATCCTTCTGATTTCTTGCATGTTACCCCGAACGGAACTTCCGTAGTGAGTATAACCGTGATAATTTAACTACTCAGATTTGCTTGGTGTGGTTTACTGTGTCATCTACAAATTCCGCTGCGTACTCATAACTTCAAAAGTTATAAGACTTGTTTACTACATCAAAGTTTCGAATCTGCTGAAGACGGTTGTCAGTTTGGGGGGAAGCCGATTCAGAAACTTCGCCAAAAAGAAGTGTACGAAGAAGCCGCTAAATACATGCAGCATGAATTGGGGGGAAGTTAATCCATTTCATGCATATGACATCATTTCCCTACAAGTGAAGAAAAAGTTCTCAAGCCGAGGTACAAGATGAAGACAAAGAGCGTCAACTGCAGTCATCCTCAGCACTTGAAGAGCCGATGAAGACCCTTCTTTATTTGTATTTGTACTTGTAGGAAATGTTGTAAGTAATCCCTTATGTCGCCCCACTGGGAGAAGATTGTTAGGACCTGAGTTTATGGTCCTAACACGTAAATGGAACGACATTTACGGGATTACATTATCTATCTTGAAAGGCACAAACACATGGACTAGAAATGTCATTATTGTAAAGTTATATGTTTGTTAGCCTTTATATACCCCTCCATACTTCCATGGAGGGGTGAGACTTTGTGTATTTTCTTTTCACTTTTCATTATCAATAAAACACCTAGTTTCCCTTCTCTCTCTCTACTTTCTCTCACTAACCATGGAGGTCATCTTCTTCCATGTTACTCGACCTCCCGAATCCATAAATCAACAATAAAACTACGATCCTACAAGGCAAGTCCCAATCGGGGGCAACTAAGATCGGAGCCTCCGTTAACTTCTTCTTAAGAATATTAAATGCATCAATGCACTCATTTGAGAAGATAAACGGGGCATCCTTTTCAAGAAGGTGGGTCAAAGGTCGGGCTATCTTAGAAAAGTCTTGAATGAATCGTCTATAAAAGCCGGCATGACCGAGGAAACTTCGGATTCCCTTAACAGTCGTGGGATGAGGTAATTTTGCGATCACATCGACTTTAGCTCTATCAACCTCAATCCCGGCTTTAGAAATATTATGGCCGAGGACTATACCCTCTTTAACCATGAAATGACATTTCTCCCAATTGAGAACCAAATTAGTTTCTTCACATCGTTGGAGCATTTGTTCCAAATGGGAGAGACAAGACGTAAAAGAATAACCATATATCGAAAAATCATCCATAAAGACCTCCATTGTTTTCTCGATCAAATCGTGAAATATGGCCATCATGCACCTTTGGAACGTGCCCGGAGCATTACATAAGCCAAAAGGCATATGTCGATAAGCAAACGTTCCATAAGGGCAAGTAAAAGTGGTCTTTTCTTGATCCTGGAGATCAATCGGAATTTGAAAGTAGCCGGAAAAACCATCAAGAAAACAATAGAACTCATTCCCCGCTAAACGTTCGAGCATTTGATCCATAAAAGGAAGCGGGAAATGGTCTTTACGAGTCACATCATTAAGTTTACGGTAGTCGATACACACTCTCCATCCGGTGACGAGACGTGTGGGAATTAACTCATTATCATCGTTCTTAACAACGGTTATACCNACGCAAACTCAACATACTAATTACATGGTAAAAGATAGTTAGGGAGTAATGAAATCTAAGTAAACACTACTCTCCCACCATTGTTTGTCCCAAAACCAAAAAAATACAAAAATATAAGTAGATTAGAAGTAGATAACTTGGGTTAGTTGATTAGCAACTAATTCCGCCCTATCCTCCAAAACTAGAGATTTTACTGCTTTCATAAAACATAAAAATACAAAAAGAATCTTCCTCCACCCTTAGACCTAGATTATAGTAGCCTTTAGCCTAACGAACACTATTCCCTGCGAGAGAACGATCAATCCCCCGGTACTTGCCACTACACTATACTACATCGGTCAGGTACACTGCCTGGTGGGGATTGCAAGCTTCTCGAGATCCCTCGAGAGGTAAAACGTAGTGCGTGTTGCAATCCACGCGCATCACAAAGTCGGCGAACCATGGGGTTTTTGGGTCATGTGATACACTAACAAGTGTCTCGAGAGGAAATGACTCATTTATATCCTTTTTCTCGAAAACACTTTGATGGGGATTTTCGAGTCTAGACAAATGGTCGGCGGCTAGGTTCTCCGCTCCTTTCTTGTCTCGAATTTCGACATTGAATTCTTGAAGAAGGAGAACCCATCGCATTAATCTTGGTTTAGCATCTTGTTTATTCATTAAGTATTTCAAGGCCGAATGATCCGTATACACTATGCATTTTTTCAAAAGAAGGTAAGGTCGAAACTTTTCAAAGGCATATATAACGGCTAACATCTCTTTCTCAGTAGTCGTATAATGAGATTGAGCATCATTCATTGTTTTACTTTCATAGTGTATCGGATGAAAATACTTGTTCTTTCGTTGCCCCAAGACCGCCTCGATAGCATAATCGCTAGCATCGCTCATAAGCTCAAAAGGCAAGTCCCAATCGGGGGCAACTAAGATCGGAGCCTCCGTTAACTTCTTCTTAAGAATATTGAATGCATCAATGCACTCATTTGAGAAGATAAACGGGGCATCCTTTTCAAGAAGGTGGGTCAAAGGTCGGGCTATCTTAGAAAAGTCTTGAATGAATCGTCTATAAAAGCCGGCATGACCGAGGAAACTTCGGATTCCCTTAACGGTCGTGGGATGAGGTAATTTTGCGATCACATCGACTTTAGCTCTATCAACCTCAATCCCGGCTTTAGAAATCTTATGGCCGAGGACTATACCCTCTTTAACCATGAAATGACATTTCTCCCAATTGAGAACCAAATTAGTTTCTTCACATCGTTGGAGCATTTGTTCCAAATGGGAGAGACAAGACGTAAAAGAATCACCGTATACCGAAAAATCATCCATAAAGGCCTCCATTGTTTTCTCGATCAAATCGTGAAATATGGCCATCATGCACCTTTGGAACATGCCCGGAGCATTACATAAGCCAAAAGGCATATGTCGATAAGCAAACGTTCCATAAGGGCAAGTAAAAGTGGTCTTTTCTTGATCCTGGGGATCAATCGGAATTTGAAAGTAGCCGGAAAAACCATCAAGAAAACAATAGAACTCATTCCCCGCCAAACGTTCGAGCATTTGATCCATAAAAGGAAGCGGGAAATGGTCTTTACGAGTCACATCCTTAAGTTTACGGTAGTCGATACACACTCTCCATCCGGTGACGAGACGTGTGGGAATTAACTCATTATCTTCCTTCTTAGCAACGGTTATACCACCTTTCTTCGGAACACAATGAACCGGGCTAACCCATGGGCTATCGGAAATGGGGTAAATCATCCCAGCGTCTAGTAATTTGATAATTTCTTTTTTAATCACTTCATGAATTTTTGGGTTAACCCGTCGTTGTTTTTGGACGGAAGGTTTGAAATTATCTTCAAATAAAATCTTATGAGTGCAAAAACGAGGGTCTATGCCCTTGATGCCGGAAATTTGCCAAGCGATGGCACTCTTATGCTTCTTAAGCACATCAAAAAGACGGTTCTTCTCCTCATCTTGAAGGGATTTAGAAATGATAACGGGAAATTTGTTGGTTCCTTCAAAGAAAGCATACTCAAGATGAAAAGGTAACTCCTTGAGCTCGGGCTCAGGAGGTTTTTCGTTAGACGGCTCAACTTCTTTGACTTCTTCAACGTAAATATCCTTCGGATGGAGAGGCGAAAATGGTTCTTCATTCAAAAGTTGTTCAAGTAAACGAATATCTCCCTCCGTATCGTAGTAAGAATCATCAACATCCGATAAAGAAAATGTATCGTATTCATCGACTTCTTCCAAATTGAAATTACTTCCCTCAAACGGAGTGAGGGAAGGGGAAGAGTCGGCAACAATAGGTTGAGAAGAAGGAGTGGGATTTCCACCCGAAGAATCATTAGAAAAACCGAGAAGTTCTTGAGAATACTCCTCCGAAACAATATCAATAACATCAATACGATTAACGGACATGCAAGCATCGGTGGAGGAGTATCTCGTCAATTTGGTCCAAGTTAAACGTGACGGCTTCATCACCATTTGGCAAAGTAATCTCCTCCTCATAAACATTAATCAAAACACGGCCCGTCCTTAGGAAACCTCTCCCAAGAATGAGAGGAACCCTTGGATCGGCATCAAAATCGACAATCACAAAATCGGCAGGGAAATGTAATTTTCCAACATTGACAATGACATCCTCGGCGATTCCAATGGGATGAGAAGTAGATCGATCGGCGAGCTCGAGGGTCATGCACGTGGGAGTAGGATCGGGAAGAGACAATTTCTTCCACATCAATTTAGGCATAAGGTTAATGCTAAATCGGCTAGGGCGAAGCATTGAACCATCCCTGGAAAATTACACGGAATTAAGAACTTGTCGGGATCTCCAAGCTTTTCGGGAAGTTTCTTAAGGAGAACCGCTGAACAATTCTCATTCAAAGGTGTTTTTGCCATTTCAAACAATTGTTCTTTATTATTCAATAAGTTTTTGATCATTGACGCAAATTTTGGCATCAAAAGGATAGCATCCGCGAGACTTAAATCAAAGCGAAGATCGTGAAAAATTTGATAGAACTTTTCCATTTGGTGGTTTGTTTTCTCGCGGTGCTTTTGATCGTTTAAACGCGAAGGATAAGGAAGTTTGGTTTTAACGGGTTCTTCTTGTTCAAAAATGACTTTTTCCTTTCCTTTAGACACATTTTCTTTTTCTTTAGATGTTTGGACAAACGGAGGTTGGATGTTTTCGGTCCTTCCGTTAATAGTAGGAAGTTCCGTATCTGTTGTCACCTCGGTTTCACGATCGACTACCTTGGGAGGAAGAGAAGAAGAGGTATTCGGAGCCATAGGTCCATCATATGAAACACCACTTCGTGTCGTGATCGCCTTAACATCGCCCATCGGGTTAACGATCGTGTTGCTTGGAAGAGATGTAGTACCCGAACCTGAGGGTCGATCATTTAAACGTTTGTTGAATTCGGCCATTTGATTAAGCATCATTTTATTCATTTCCTCTTGTTTTTGCATAAATTGCTTGAGCATTTCATCCGAGGACGTTTGGTTTTGATTCACAATTTGATTTTGATTATTGAAATTTTGTCCTCGGTTGTTTTGATGAAAACCTTGATTATGATTTTGAAAATTTCCATGATTTTGATTTCCATGATTACCATTATTTTGAAAATTCCCTTGATTCGGGCCTTGGTTATGATTCCCTTGGTTTTGAAAACCCCGATTTGATTATACCCTTGATTTTGATTTTGAAAACCATTATTTGCTCGATTTTGGTTTTGATTGACTAGATTATTTCGATGTGGCACATTTTGCGATTGGTTATTAACGCCGGGTGGTGGTCCAAGATAATTGTTAGAACGGTAGCTAAGGAGATTCCGATCTCCTTGGGGTTGGTAACCGTTACCACCCATGTTTGTAGCATACACATTCTCGTGAGCAAAGGCACCGGTTGCCGGACACTCAAAATACGGGTGTGGACCACCACATGTTTCACAAATTTGATTAATCACATTTACTTGGTGGTTATTATTCTGATTCTGATTTGTGAAAACTCGTAAAACTTCATCGAACTTCTTATTAAGAGACGTAATTTCTGCATTGGAAGACGTGGTAGATCTCGATGACTCGTCCCTCTCGGCAGAGGAATCCCAATAATTGCGATGGCGGTCATGTTTTCGATGAGATCATAGCACTCTTCGGGGCGTCTTTTCATAAATGTACCACCTGCAGCAGCATTGATCGTATCACGATGACGTAAAGTTAAACCATTATAAAACGTATCAATAATTGTGACGAGCAACATATTGTGATTCGGACATCGATCAATTGAAAGCTTATAACGTTCCCATGCCTCGAATAAGGACTCATCGGGACGTTGTCGGAAATTGCTTATGTCGTTTCTTAGCTTCGTCACCATCGATGGTGGAAAATATTTTGCCAAGAATTTAGAAACCATTTCATTGAACGTATGAATAGAATTTTTCGGAAGTCGATCAAACCAAGCGATGGCATGATGCGCCAATGAAAATGGGAAAAGATAGAGACGGAGGGCATCGTCGGTGACACCGTTTTGTTTCATACTTTGGGTGATGGTTAAAAATTTATCAAGATGTTTGTTTGCATCATCACCCGGTAAACCATGGAATTGGCAAAAATTTTGGACTTGTTTAATCATGTGATGCTTAAGTCCAAAATCCGCCGCTTCGATATTGACGGGGGCAATCGGGCCACCACGTCCAAACATAGTTGGTTTACATAACTCCTCCATCGTTCGGAGATCGGGAGGAGGTTGAGGTCCCACAAGAGGGACCTCGTCGTGGTTGTTATTGTTCATTTCCCCAACGTTTGGGAAAACAACACGGTGTGTGTGTGTCGTATAATCCTCTCGGGATTTGAAAGTGGTGAAAGTAAATTGTGTGATGAAGATCGTGTGTTCATACACCAAAAACAAACCAAAAGTTAAAAATAAAATCAACAATCAATTTGAAAAGGAAAATCTTTTTGGTTTTTATAAATTTGAAGAAAAATTGAAATTACAATATTTTTGGGGTTTTATTTATAAGAAACTTAAAATCACAATATTTTTTTGTCTTTTTCTTTTGTTTTGTTATTTTTGTGATCGATTCGTCACCCGAAATCGTTTCCTTCAAATCTACGCACAACAAGGGTGTCGGTTGTAGAATTAAAGTAATCCGAAAATGACTAATTTCACGATCTCTTTTTGCGTTCGAAGTTATTTGGTTTACAACACTCTGTAGAGGTAGAGTAAGGATGATTTATTATATTTTTGTATTTTGTAAACACTTTAGGAAAAGTGTTTAATATTTTGATTTTTTACTTTTTATATAAGAAAATAAAAGGAAGGTTTTTTTCAAAACAACAATTTTTCAAAAACGAAAACCAAAATTCACTTCAACCTTCCCCGGCAGCGGCGGAAAAAATTGATTGATTAAAAATCAATTATATCATTTATAGTCCAAGGAAATGCTCAACGGATAAGCAAAACCCGGGTCGTGGTCCGTGTGAAGGTGAATGGAATCGTGATTAACGATTCGTGAAATCGTGTTGTGAAAAGTGAAAAGTGAATATTTTTGAGTTTTACAACTAATTTTATGAAAATACAACAAAAATAAGTAATCATGCAAAATGTACAAGTACGTAAAGCACAAATGTCAAAACGTAAACATAAACTAAAATAATCGTCTATTTAACAAATTAAAAGTGAATTCTAAGCTAAACTAAACCTACGGGCTCAAATGAAATTTTTAAAACTTTAAAATGATAAAAGAAAATTTTAGGAAAAAGAAAAATATTATTTTGACTTTTTATTTATTTATTACGAATTAAAAACTATTTATGTATTTTTATTTAATAAAAGAAATCAAACTAATTATAAAATGAAAGATTTATTCTACACATTTATTTTTTTAAAATCTTAATAAACTGAAAATGAAATTTAAAAATAAAATCAGAAACTATTTTTGTCTTTTTGTGATTTAATTTGAAATTAAAAATGCTTTAAAATTCTAAAAACTATTTAAAAATGAAAAGAAATAGTAAATATATGAGAAAAATTATGAAATTTTTATGAGAATTCTAAAATAATATTTGGAATCTAGGAAAAATAAGAAAAATAGAAAAATAAGCTGAAAAGTGCTTATTGGCCTATAAAAGAGCTTATTGCAAGTGCTTATTAATAAGCACTTGCAACAAAACCTATTGGAACTGTTACAGAATGTTTCTACTACTCAACTAAGCTCAAAAAAGTTGAAATCAGATCAAAATTGCACACAGAACAGTCTATTGGAACAATTAAGTAGTTTGCATAAAGCTAGCAATAAGCAAAAGTGATTCTAAATAAGCAGATGGCTTAGGTAACATGTAAAACAATCAAACAACTTCAGTTATGCTCAAATACATCAAACAAACTCAGATATGTACCTAAAATCTCAACTGCAGGCCTAGATGAAAGTTCAGCAGAAACAGTGTAGGGTACCTACTTTACAGGCCTAATAAGCACTCTAGATAAGTTTCAATATGGAAACTAGTGGGGGCAAAAGCAAGTACACCAAACTGAGAACATAAAAACATGAAAAGCCCTAATTCTAACCATCAATTGCTACCTTAATTGAAGCCTTAAACAGATGCTAAAAACTGGTAACAAGCAAATTTGAATCAGATAGTTGACTATTAATGAGCTTATTAAGTTTGACTAAATCTGATTTAAACAGCAAATTTCTAATCCTAAATGTTTAATGAACATGATTTACCACTAAATTCAGTAACACAAACATGAAATTGCAGCAAACGATCTCATATTCATGAGCAGTTAACAAAACTTGCAGGCACAAAAGGAATTCTAAGCTAATGTTGACTTAAGCTATCAAACCTACTGATTTTATGCTAAAATGAACCTATCCTACCCTAAAGTAAACTACTAGTGCAGGTACATCAGCAAAATAACAACAATTCATTTCTATACTAATCAGATCCAAACATCCTATTTCTAACAGTTTGCACTACACAACACAGATTAAAGCAATTATTATCACTATATATAATCACACTGAGTCACAGAGCAATAAAAAAGAGCATTTGAACAGTAACCTACAACTTTTAACAGCTAAGTCACAATATCAAAGATCTACTGATTAATATGCAGAAATGAAGACAGTTCACTATAAGTGAGATAAAAGCAATCAAACAAAATCAACTATCACTAAATCTACTAGAACAAAGTCAAATAAAAGCAATTGAACAGCAATAAACACAACTACAAAGATCTAAACAGTACACTATGAGATGAAATTAGGAAGTATAAAATGGAACATTGAAAGCTTACAATATGAACCTCAGCTGAACAGAGGTTAACTTGTACATAAGCCTATCTTAATATAGGCCAAAACTCCATCTCAGTACCACCACTAACCACCATGAACACCATTATGCACAATCTTCTTCAAACTAACTAGTAGCTTATCAAAGCTAAGGTGAGCTTTTAACACTAAAATAAACTTGTTTACAGGCTGATTTGAGTAAATGAAAACCCTTTTTTTT
>LBNU01037711.1:71437-82007 GCA_014162995.1 Artemisia annua
AGGACATGAATATTACTGCTTCTTAGATGGATTCTCAGGGTATTTCCAAATCCCTATCGCTCCTGAGGACCAAGAAAAGACCACATTTACATGCCCTTACGGTACATTCGCCTACAAGCGGATGCCTTTTGGACTATGTAACGCCCCCGCCACTTTCCAATGATGTATGACTACAATCTTTCATGAGTTAATGGAAGACAGCATGGAAGTCTTCATGGATGACTTTTCAGTCTTTGGAGACTCTTTCGATCGTTGTCTTACTAACCTTGAGAAAATGCTCAAACGTTGTGAGGAGACCAACTTGGTGTTAAACTGGGAAAAGTGCCATTTTATGGTAAAAGAAGGGATCGTGCTTGGGCACAAAATCTCAGGAAACGGAATTGAGGTAGATCGAGCAAAAATTGAGGCTATATCCTAGCTACCTTATCCTACTACGGTCAAAGCAATACGTAGCTTCTTAGGTCATGCTGGTTTCTATAGGAGATTCATTAAGGACTTCTCAAAAATAGCTCAGCCAATGACTCAGTTGCTTGTAAAGGATGCTCCATTCGATTTCTCTCAAGAATGCAAGGATGCATTCGATCGATTAAAGCAGGAACTCACGCAAGCTCCAATTATGGTTACTCCTAATTGGGAGCATCCCTTTGAGATCATGTGCGACGCTAGTGATTATGCTGTTGGAGCAGTATTAGGCCAAAGGCTTAACAAACACTTCCAGCCAATATATTATGCTAGCAAAACACGATCCAACAGAAACCAAAATACACTTCAACCTTCCTCGGAAGCGGCGCCAAAAATTGATTGATTAAAAATCAATTATATCATTTATAGTCCAAGGAAATGCTCAACGGATAAGCAAAACCCGGGTCGTGGTCCGTGTGAAGGTGAATGGAATCGTGATTAACGATTCGTGAAACCGTGTTGTGAAAAGTGAATATTTTTGACTTTTACAACTAATTTTATGAAAGTACAACAAAAACAAGTAATCATGCAAAATGTACAAGTACGTAAAGCACAAATGTCAAAACGTAAACATAAACTAAAATAATCGTCTATTTAACAAATTAAAAGTGAATTCTAAGCTAAACTAAACCTACAGGCTCAAATAAAATTTTTAAAACTTTAAAATGATAAAAGAAAATTTTAGGAAAAAGTAAAATATTATTTTGACTTTTTAATTCATTATGTATTTTTATTTAATAAAAGAAAATCAAACTAATTATAAAATGAAAGATTTATTCTACAAATTTATTTTTTTAAAATCTTAATAAACTGAAAATGAAATTTAAAAATAAAATCAGAAACTATTTTTGTCTTTTTGTAATTTAATTTGAAACAAAAAATGCTTTAAAATTATAAAAACTATTTAAAAATGAAAAGAAATAGTAAATGAATGAGAAAAATTATGAAATTTTTATGAGAATTCTAAAATAATATTTGGAATCTAGGACAAATAAGAAAAATAGAAAAATAAGATGAAAAGTGCTTATTGGCCTATAAAAGAGCTTATTGCAAGTGCTTATTAATAAGCACTTGCAACAAAACTTATCGGAACTGTTACAGAATGTTTCTACTACTCAACTAAGCTCAAAAAAGTTGAAATCAGATCAAAATTGCACACAGAACAGTCTATTGGAACAATTAAGAAGTTTGCATAAAGCTAGCAATAAGCAAAAGTGATTCTGAATAAGCAGATGGCTTAGGTAACATGTAAAACAATCAAACAACTTCAATTATGCTCAAATACATCAAACAAACTCAGATATGTACCTAAAATCTCAACTGCAAGCCTAGATGAAAGTTCAGCAGAAACAGTGTAGGGTACCTACTTTACAGGCCTAATAAGCACTCTAGATAAGTTTCAATATGGAAACTAGTGGGGGCAAAAGCAAGTACACCAAACTGAGAACATAAAAACATGAAAAGCCCTAATTCTAACCATCAATTGCTACCTTAATTGAAGCCTTAAACAGATGCTAAAAACTAGTAACAAGCAGATTTGAATAAGATAGTTGACTATTAATGAGCTTATTAAGTTTGACTAAATCTGATTTAAACAGCAAATTTCTAATCCTAAATGTATAATGAACATGATTAACCACTAAATTCAGTAACACAAACATGAAATTGCAGCAAATGATCTCATATTCATGAGCAGTTAACAAAACTTGTAGGCACAAAAGGAATTCTAAGCTAATGTTGACTTAAGCTATCAAACCTACTGATTTTATGCTAAAATGAACCTATCCTACCCTAAAGTAAACTATAGTGCAGGTACATCATCAAAATAACAACAATTCATTTCTATACTAATCAGATCCAAACACCCTATTTCTAACAGTTTGCACTACACAACACAGATTAAAGCAATTATTATCACTATATATAATCACACTGAGTCACAGAGCAATAAAAAAGAGCATTTAAACAGTAACCTACAACTTTTAACAGCTAAGTCACAATATCAAAGATCTACTGATTAATATGCAGAAATGAAGACACTATAAGTGAGATAAAAGCAATCAAACAAAATCAACTATCACTAAATCTACTAGAACAAAGTCAAATAAAAGCAATTGAACAGCAATAAACACAACTACAAAGATCTAAACAGTACACTATGAGATGAAATCAGGAAGTATAAAATGGAACATTGAAAGCTTACAATATGAACCTCAGCTGAACAGAGGTTAACTTGTACATAAGCCTATCTTAATACAGGCCAAAACTCCATCTCAGTACCACCACTAACCACCATGAACACCATTATGCACAATCTTCTCCAAACTAACTAGTAGCTTATCAAAGCTAAGGTGAGCTTTTAACACTAAAATAAACTTGTTTACAGGCTGATTTGAGTAAATGAAAACCTTTTTTTTTTATTATTTTTTTATTTTCTGTTTTTTATGGATTTTTATAAAAGAGATGTCAAATATGAGAGATTTAAAAAACTAAAAGGCTTAAGTCAGCTTCTGAAAAGCTTAATACTGATGCAAAAACAGCTTTGAAGAAAATTAAACTAGAAATTTCAAGTAGAATTGTAAAAACAGATTTGAAGAAAATTAAACTAGAAATTTTATTGAAATACAGCTAAGTTTACAATGGAAATATGAGATTACAAAGAGCTTATAACTACAATTTTCCTAACTAAATTTTTGCAGCATTTCATTAAGCTAATTTCTGCATAGAAAAGAGGTGAAAATGCCCTCTATTTATAGGAAATGTGAAGGTGAAGGGGTTAGTAGCCTGAGAAACGTCCAGAAGCTTCATTCTTAGCCCTTGATCATCTTTGTGCTTCTTCAAATTCATCAGGACCCTTGGACCAATCCTGATGATGTGTCTTAGCCAATAGGAAGCCTTCATAATGCCATGTTGGCAATCCTTGGGTGTACCTTCTCACTCTGACATGTCTGCTGAATCCAATGCAAAGATAGTGATGCGTTCCCACCAATTATACCCTGCCAAGTGTCCACGTGACTCAAGTGTAATCTGAAATTCCTTCTCTGCCATGCTTTGCTCACGTGGGATTTGTTTCTAGAAGCTTTAATCATTGGGTAATTATTGTGGATTGAGTTAATTTGGATGAATTAAGAGTTGGGTAAATTAAGGTTCATAGGAGGATAGGGAAGGGGATATACGGGGTTGAAATTGGGGGGGAGGGAANTAACTAAATTGAATACTAAAGAGATTTCAAGTAGAATTGTAAAAACAGATTTGAAGAAAATTAAACTAGAAATTTTATTGAAATACAGCTAAGTTTACAATGGAAATCTGAGATTACAAAGAGCTTATAACTACAATTTTCCTAACTAAATTTCTGCAGCATTTCATTAAGCTAATTTCTACATAGAAAAGAGGTGAAAATGCCCTCTATTTATAGGAAATGTGAAGGTGAAGGGGTAGTAGCCTGAGAAACGTCCAGAAGCTTCATTCTTAGCCCTTGATCATCTTTGTGCTTCTTCAAATTCATCAGGACCCTTGGATCAATCTTGATGATGTGTCTTAGCCAATAGGAAGCCTTCATAATACCATGTTGGCAATCCTTGGGTGTACCTTCTCACTCTGACATGTCAGCTGAATCCAATGCAAAGATAGTGATGTGTTCCCACCAATTATACCCTGCCAAGTGTCCACGTGACTCAGGTGTAATCTAAAATTCCTTCTCTGCCATGCTTTGCTCACGTGGGATTTGTTTCTAGAAGCTTTAATCATTGGGTAATTATTGTGGATTGAGTTAATTTTGGATGAATTAAGAGTTGGGTAAATTAAGGTTCATAGGAGGATAGGGAAGGGGACATACGGGGTTGAAATTAGGGGGAGGGAAAACTTTGTTTATTATTTTTTTTACTGTGAGTTTAACCGAGTGAGTTATGGGCTAATTGGGCTTGTGGGATTTTTATCAACTCAGGTGGGCTTGTGGGATTTTTGACAAAACTTGGACTATGCTCATTGTGTAGTAATTTTAGAACTTAAGGCTTGTGAAAATAACAAGGACTAATGTTGTAATTTCTCAAACTTTAATGACCAAATCTATAAATTCTCAAACTTCAATCCAAGGACCAAATTTAACATTCTTAAATTCCTCAAGGGCTTGAGTTTTCATCTTTTGTCTTATTCTCAAAAATTTCTTCAAGGACTAAATTTGACGAATGATGAAACTTTAGGGATTCAAAATGACAAATTCTTCAAACTTTATCCAGGGACTGTTCTTGAAACTTTAGAAATTTCCAAGGACTCTTTTTGATATTTCTGAACTCAGCTTTGACTTTTTGACTCATTCCATTCTCGTGCTCGTTTTTGCCGGTTTTCATTTGATTTTTGTCCTTTTGTGAAATATCCGTACCTGCACGATCACAAACAGAAAAACACATATTTCTTTGGCATTTGTTAGCATTATTAGTCTATTTAGGTCGGTTTTTGGCAGTGAAAAGGTTTGTGAATTATCACATACCACCGTGCAACCTCAGGGGCGACTGAATCCCAACATAAAGGAAGTCGTAAAGAAAGAAGTCATTAAACTCTTGGATGCAGGACTAATTTACCCGATTTCAGACAGTCCATGGGTCAGTCCTGTACAGGTGGTACCAAAGAAAGGAGGGATGACAGTGGTAAAGAATGACAAGGATGAGTTGGTACCCCAAAGCACAGTTACCTATTGGCATGTATGCATCGATTATAGGAAACTGAATGATGCAACCCGAAAGGATCACTTTCCTCTCCCTTTCATCGATCAAGTGTTGGAAAGATTAGTAGGACATGAATATTACTGCTTCTTAGATGGATTCTCAGGGTATTTCCAAATCCCTATCGCTCCTGAGGACCAAGAAAAGACCACATTTACATGCCCTTACGGTACATTCGCCTACAAGCGGATGCCTTTTGGACTATGTAACGCCCCCGCCAGTTTCCAACGATGTATGACTGCAATCTTTCACGAGTTAATGGAAGACAGCATGGAAGTCTTCATGGATGACTTTTCAGTCTTTGGAGACTCTTTCGATCATTGTCTTACTAACCTTGAGAAAATGCTCAAACGTTGTGAGGAGACCAACTTGGTGTTAAACTGGGAAAAGTGCCATTTTATGGTAAAAGAAGGGATCGTGCTTGGGCACAAAATCTCAGGAAACGGAATTGAGGTAGATCGAGCAAAAATTGAGGCTATATCCTAGCTACCTTATCCTACTACGGTCAAAGCAATACGTAGATTCTTAGGTCATGCTGGTTTCTATAGGATATTCATTAAGGACTTCTCAAAAATAGCTCAGCCAATGACTCAGTTGCTTGTAAAGGATGCTCCATTCGATTTCTCTCAAGAATGTAAGGATGCATTCGATCGATTAAAGCAGGAACTCACGCAAGCTCCAATTATGGTTACTCCTAATTGGGAGCAGCCCTTTGAGATCATGTGCGACGCTAGTGATTATGTTGTTGGAGCAGTGTTAGGCCAAAGGCTTAACAAACACTTCCAGCCAATATATTATGCTAGCAAAACCATGAATCCTGCTCAGGAAAACTACACCACCACTGAAAAGGAACTGTTAGCCGTGGTATTTGCTTTTGATAAGTTTCGCCAATATCTAGTCCTCTCAAAAACCGTTGTCTTTACAGATCATTCAGCCCTTCGATACCTCTTCACTAAACAGGACGTTAAACCATGATTAATTCGTTGGATTCTATTATTGCATGAGTTTGATGTAGAAATTCGTGATAAGAAGGGAGCAGAAAATCTAGCAGCTGATCATCTCTCTCGACTCGAAAACCCCAGCCTTAGTGAATCTGACAAGAGTGAGATTCGGGATTCATTTCCTGAAGAGTAGCTCATGTTAATAAATGATTCTGAACCATGGTACGCAGATTATGCTAACTACCTGGCAAGCAGGGTTATTCCCAAACACATGAACATGCAAGAAAGAAAGAGGTTCTTCGCTCAATTAAAATACTACTTTTGGGATGAGCCTTTCTTGTTCTGCAGATGCCCTGATCAAGTGATCAGGCGATGTGTCTCCGAGAATGAGGCAATTAGAATCATGAAAAAGTGTCATGCAGGTCCATCCGGGGGACATCATGGAAGGAATACTACTGCACGGAAGATTTTCGACGAAGAATTCTATTGGCCTACAGTATTTCGAGATGTGAAAAGAATAATACAAGCATGTGACGCATGTCAAAGAGCTGGGAATATCTCCAGGAGGGATGAGGCACCTCATAATTATATACAAGTTTGTGAGGTTTTCGATGTTTGGGGAATAGACTTCACGGGACCCTTTCCATTTTCGGGGGGAATGAATACATCTTAGTGGCCATTGACTATGTTTCAAAGTGGGTAGAAGCACAAGCCCTTAGAACCAACGACGCTAGGGTGGTTATTCATTTCTTAAAGAAACTATTTGCTAGATTTGGCATTCCAAAAGCCCTTATTAGTGACAGAGGAACCAATTTTTGCAACGCACAAATGGAAAAGGTCATGAAAAGATATGGGGTCTCCCGTCGATTCTCCACTGCTTATCATCCTCAAACCAATGGTCAAGTCGAAAACACCAATAGAGCAATAAAAAGAATATTAGAGAAAACGGTCAACCAAAACAGAAAAGAATGGTCCTTTAGCTTGATGAAGCTTTATGGGCATTCCTAACTACTTATAAGACACCTATCGGAACAACCCCATTCCGCATGGNGAAAAGATATGGGGTCTCCCGTCGATTCTCCACTGCTTATCATCCTCAAACCAATGGTCAAGTCGAAAACACCAATAGAGCAATAAAAAGAATATTAGAGAAAACGGTCAACCAAAACAGAAAAGAATGGTCCTTTAGCTTGATGAAGCTTTATGGGCATTCCTAACTACTTATAAGACACCTATCGGAACAACCCCATTCCGCATGGTCTACGGCAAGGCATGTCACCTTCCGGTAGAACTGGAACACAAGGCATATTGGGCACTTAAGGCCTGCAATTTAGATTACACGATCGCAGGAACAAATAGATTCTTACAGCTCCAAGAGTTTGATGAATTAAGATTGGAAGCTTCTGAATCTTCCGTTACATACAAGGAAAGGGCAAAGAGATGGCATGACCAACGGATTAAGAGGCCTAAGGAGTTCTCAGAAGGAGACAAGGTTATACTATATAATTCTCGTTTAAGGTTATTTCCTGGGATACTAAAGTCCAGATGGTATGGACCATTCACTGTGAAAAGCTCCTCAAGAGCTGGAGCCGTCGTATTAATAGATGACGAGGATAGGGAATTCACAGTAAATATACAACACGTTAAGCATTATCAAGAAAATGGTAATGAAATGATCAATGTGGAAGACATAACCTTTGATGACGAGGTCACGTAATAGAACGTGACTTTGAGTCTAGCTACAAGACTCGTTAATAAAGAAAAGCGCTTCTTGGGAGGCAACCCAAGCTTTATTTGTTTTATTTGTATGTTTATTTGATTTTATTTGTTTCCGTATGCATGCTTTATTTTTATTGCTAACGATTCATGTTTCAACTTACATTGTGAAAATGCTTTATTTTGTTTTTAACTTCGTCTTAACTACATATAAAAGTATTTTGCAAAAGATAAGTGTAAGGGAAATCTAAATTTGTTTATAAGAACGAATTGAACATGAATCGTAACAATATAAAATGAACATACATATTAGTATTTTTTTGAGTCAAATGCTTGTATCGAGTCATAATAAAATTTTGCAGGATTCCAGGAATTAAGGTATTTGTTTTTCCAGAAATTTTCCGGAAACTAAACATGAAAATTCTGTCAGATCAGTTCTAACAGCGTCAGGCATTATAACCTGGCGGCGTCAGACACTAATTCCAGAAAGTTTTTGAATTTTTTGTTTTTCTGTCGGGATTATGAAATTTACTGCATCTTTAACTCCAGGAATCTGCAAACATTCATTCCACAAACATTATATCCTTATATAGATTTTACCGCCGATTTTACGCAAGGTTTGCCTAGATTGTTTTCTCAGGTTTAACAGGTTATATTGGACAAGGAGACGTACATGGAATCAAGCTTTTGGTGCTGCTTTAATCTTGAAGATATTACATCATCTTGGAAGACGATCTAACCATGTTACCACATGATCCACACCAAATGAATAAGGGGAGTATTTGTTTCATTCTTTCATTTTCTTTACTTTTACATCTTTTTAGTGAACATTGGGGACAATGTTCGGCTTAAATGTAAGGGGGGTAAATGAAGATACCTTAGAGAATGCAATTACGCTTGATTTTTTTTGTTTAATGGTAGATGTGTAACAAAACTGAGAGAAATATTTGTTAGGGCAATTTTAGCGCCAAATTTAAAATTTTTTATAACATATAGGAGTGGAACTTTAGGCTTAATAAGCGTCTCATAGATAGGGAATTATATTACTAGCACAAAAACCATACCACTCAAAATTTATGAATAAGTTAGTGACCATCTGAGTGTTAAATTAATTGACTAACGCGCTAGCGATCTAGTGTATGACTTGGTGACCATCCGTTATGCAAATAACGCGCCAGCGATCCAAGAAGTGCACTAGTGACCATCCGTTAGTTGAAGCGTCAAGGACTCGCGCTAGCGATCTACTAAGTTTATTTAGTATGCTTCTTTGTGTACCGGTAGTATTTAGATTCTAGAACTTGCGTTAGTGACAATCCCAAATCCACAAGTGAGACTACATTCGTGTAGTTAGATCTACTACATGATAAGAGGCATTAGGATAAACCTTTGTTTTACCCCTGTTTATATAATTACATTGACTTCATTGGTCAAGTAATTTTCCCACACCTTTAGCGTTGTACTCAATTTTAGTACACAATACCCCTAGTACACCCCTCAGAGCCTATCTTTTTCGTTTCTAACTTTAAGCATTTTACTTAAAGGAAGAATTTATTTACAATCCACCCCCAAATGTACACCCAAATCGCCTTAGACTACCTTGTATGCACTCATCTTTAGTGCATTATTGTTACATGTTTAAACCCTTTGTTAATTGTCTTATTGATTACATGGTTGCTAAGTCGAGTCATATCTTGTACATATTGTTTTGGGATGATTGGGACTCATGGGTAAAGTTCTAATGTAATGGAGTAATGGGGAAGAACATCATTTATTACCCCCATATGTACGCTAATGTTTTAAAGTACTTCACGTTTTTCAATTATCTTAATTCGAGTCATTAGAATAGTTACTTGTAAAGTATGTAAAAGTTCAAGTGTAAGGGGAGAACCGAGGCCCCTATGATGTATTATTTTGGATGGTACGGCAAGAGTGTATGCAAAGAAAATGGAAAAAGAAAGAGAGAAAAAACATACGGACTACCATCCCGTTTCCTTTTATGTTTATTTATGTTTTCGTAATTTTCTTATTAGCTTAAGTTGAGTCGATTCTTTTTAGGAATACGCTTTTTGTATAAGAAAGATTCGGTCACCCCAGATATGATTAAGCAATTATTAGCTCATAGTAGTTACAATAGTTAGTTAAACGTAGTTTAGAAGTAGATTAGTTCGCGGAAGAAGGACGGGTCTTTACCCACTGTATACCTGATCCGCAGCCCATGTGGCACGCCCTAGTGGCAAAACCCATGTACATATAAGCCCTCTCCATCCTTGGAGAGGGTAAGCCTTCTCTCATAATCTATTTTCTTTTTTTTTTTGGTTTTCTCTCAAGGCTTCATCTCTTTCTCTCTCTAACTTTCTCTCTCTACATTTCTTTCCTTTCTTTCTATGTATAACAAGCCAAAACCACAAGTATAAAAGTGTTTGTGAGCTTATTTAGTTTCCTACAATTGGTATGAAGAGCCATGGTTACATCCTAGGGATTGTAGGACTTGTGGTGTATGGTTTGTTTTGGTTTCTATTAGTTTAGGGTGGTTTTACTTTGTCTTGAGCTTGTTCGTGGTGATTCTTGTGTTCTTTCTTGTACTTCTTGGATTAGAGGGGTTAGATTTATCTAGGTTATCAGTTGGTTTGGCTAGATCTCATGTTTATGAAGTGTACGAATGGTTTTGGACAAGTTTCTTGTCAGCGGTTTTCTCCTCGGTAAACTATTCTTGTCAGCGGTTAGTTTGGG
>LBNU01037712.1:8799-25426 GCA_014162995.1 Artemisia annua
TAATGTTCGCTCCACTACTTGTACTAACCGCTAATACTTAACCGCTGAAACCCAAGTTAACCGCTGCGAAGAACACCTTAACGTAGAGCAAACCGCTGCCAAGAAAACGTTCCAAAACAACTCGTACACTTTACAAACATTAGATTTAGTCCAACCAACTGATAAACTAGACGAATCTAACCCCTCTAATCCTAGAAGTACAAGAAAGAACACAAGAATCACCACAAACAAGCTCTAAAATGAGTAGAAACTAGTAGAAACCAAAACAAACCATACACCACAAGTCCTACAATCCCTAAGATGTAACCATGGCTCTTGATACCAATTGTAGAACACTAGATAACATCACAAACACGTTTATACTTGTGGTTTTGGCTCGTTATACATAGAAAGAAAAGAAAGAAATGTAGAGAGAGAAAGTTAGAGAGAGAAAGAGATGAAGCCTTGGAGAGAAAACCAAAAAAAAAGAAATGAGATTATGAGAAGGCTTACCCTCTCCAAGGATGGAGAGGGTATTTATATGTACATGAGTTTTGCCACTTGGGCTGCGGATCAGGTATACAGTGGGTAATGACCCGTCCTTCTTCCGCGAACTAATCTACTTGTAAACTACGTTTAACTAACTATTGTAACTACTACGAGCTAAAAAATGCTTAATCATATCTGGGGTGACCGAATCTTTCTTATACAAAAAGCGTATTCCTAACATTGCTGTCGGGTGTTTGATCTTTTAAAGGTCTTCAAGATTGTTGTACACCACGAACGGAAGAAACTGAGATCTTTTCATTGTTTTGGTTTTTCTTTTAAGCGTTCGGAATTTTTAAACGAAGCTAGGCTTCAATAAAATAGATCCGTGATGAATTATTTTCGTGTTGTTGGATCTTGAAATATTAATTTATACACGAAAATAACTGAGATAAACCTGTTTTGTTTGTCTCCGATCGGTGATGAGTGTGGTTCAATCAAAAGGAATCTGTACAGTTGTGAATGATATTGAACCCTTCTGTGATCTTGTTGTAACATGAAATTGAGATGATTGTTGTTGTACGCTTTGTTGATGGTCATAGGTGATGGATTGGCTATGGGTTAGTGGTTGACTGTTGTTGTAGATGAGTGAGGGATGGATTTGTTGTAGTAGATTGGTTTTGTTGACGTGATTGATTGGTATTTAGGATTAGATTAATGTTGTTTGAAGGTTTTGTTCTTTCTGGTATTATCTAGTCTTCAATAACGATTTGTTTTCCTATTTTTTTTTCATCTTTGTTCGACTGTTATGAGCCAATGAAGATCTACAACAGATCTAAGGTCATCAGTTGGTATTATTGGATTGTGGTTGCTGGGCCCCTTCTTCTTCATCTTTTATCTTATATGGACAAATCGCTACTGTTGACGAAAATTTGGCAGCATATCGTTTGGATTTTGCAAATAAATTTGTTTTTCAAAAGCAAATCGCTACATCCGAAATGCAGGACCAAATCGCTACATTATCAAGGTAGTACACAATTCATTGTCACCCATTTTTGTCCCTATTCCATTTCCAGCAAACAACCAAAACTACAGGACCAAATCGCTGCTTAGAAATACCACAACTGACCAAATCGCTACCAAGAAAATTTCTCAACCGAATCTGGGTTTTCATTCATCAAATCGCTACCAAGAAACAATAGCAACCAAATGACCAGATTCTGACCATTTTTGGACCATATTCCGACCATAATTAACACGAGCTGATACAAAACAGCTAGAAAGATCGGACAGAATGACACAAAAAAAACAGATTTGAAAATATGATATTTGACCATTTTTGATATAAAATTACTTATAGGAATAAACAGTAGCCAATAGAGATAAGAAAAAAAATATCCAGATTCAAAAATTAAAGGGTAAAACAGATTAATCATGAAGTACGAACCACACGAGTCAACAAAATAAGCAACTTGGCTCTGATACCAATTGTAGGATCGATACATGTTGATTCTTGTTGTGAATTGGGTGGTCTTGGGTTGCGGAAGTAAATGGTAAACATTGTTAGTGTTAGAGAGAGAAAGAGAGTAGAGAGAGGTGGGAGGATTTCCTTGAGAGAGAAAATTCACACTGTGTGTGTATGTTATTAGTAAAATCAACCAACCTTTCCTTTGTGTGGGAGAGGGTTTATATACACTTACAGTATACGCCCCTAAAGTGGGCTGTGGAGTGAGCTGACAGTGGGTAAAGACCCGACTCACTCCACGATGAGACCAAATCTAAACTATTACTATACTAGTTCTATAATATCTAACTAATATTAATATAACTACGAGCTATCTCAATGCTATTACATTCTTGGGGTGACCGAGTCTTCCATAGGAATATTTTTTATTCCTAACATGTTTTTATAACAAGAACTAGAAGAATGGTTGGTTGTCTTTTGGCAAGCGTTCCGATAAGGTGTGTTATACGGAAGTGTCAGATTCGTTGAAGAATTGGCAGGAACGTTTCTTTTGGGTTGACAGTTTCGCCTGTCCTGTTGTTTTTCCTCCCTATGCTGTACAAACTGTTCCCAGAGATAGCGCACCGGATATTGGTGATTATAATGCCAACGACGTTGCTACTTTGGTTGCTAACCAAGCTCCGTTTACGAAGCTTCCAGAGCCGTTCCTTTGCTGGGTTAGGCTAAGTTGCTATTATTCGCTAAATGAGAACTCTTATCCTATTTATTATCAAAATAAACAAGGTAAACATGTTCTTCTTCCTTTGTTTTTTTTTTGTACTCATTTATCCTTTTTTCCATTGCTGTCCTCCTTGTACTTTCAGAGGTAATCCCAATGGCTTTGCTTAGGCTGAGGGATCCTGCTTCTGAGGTTGAAGTTCGTCCGAAGTCTATTCGTAGTGGGGAGTCCAAGATCTTGGCTTTTGCTATTAACAAACTTGTTCCACTTCATCTGATTGATCCTGCTGTCCCTAGTGACCAGATATCTGATCAAGTGGACGCAATGTTTGGTACTGACGATGAGGGGGGATCCGAACCGAGTTCTCCTGTTATGGATGAAGATAGTGCAGATCCCAATAACATTAATCTTGACTCTGATTGTCATATTCTTGAAGTTGTTAAACCGTCAAGTGACTCTGATCATTCAAAAGGGAAAAGAAAGATATCTGACGTGTCTCCGGATGTTGGTCAATCGTCTCATTTTTTGAAGAAATCAAGGAAAAGTGACAGTGCTGCTACTGGGCCGGTTGTTTTGGGTAAGTCCTTGTCCGATCTTCAGGATTTATTAAATAGAAGTATGTTGGACTGCGAGCGTGGAGTTGACCCTCTGCCTTTTGTACCTTTTGTTTCTTCTTCCGTGTCAGCGACGCCGGAGCGTGATCCTGATGTGCAGCCGGAAGTTAGTCGGGTGGGAAGGTTTATTATTTTCTTAGATTCTTCGTCTTCTTCTAGTGACCGTGATGCTGAAGTTAGTTCTTTTGTTAGATCTCTGGCACCGACATCCGCTCAGGGGACCGCAGCCGTCCCGTCTATTGATGTCGTGTCCTCTTTGGAGAAGAAAGGGGAGTCTTCTATGGATACTTTCGGGCGGATCCGCACTATTTCCGGTATGGATCCTTCTCGTTTGTTAGAGATCTACGCTCCTGACTGGCATGTGACTTTCGGGTCCCTTTTGTATGTAAGAAAAAGTTATCTCCAACTCTTTGATAAAAAAGGTAGCGTTTAGTTAATAATTTTTTCTTTTAAGGGTTATATAAATACTGAAAACTGTGAATTTGTTTAATCGGTTTTTTTTGTTTGGGAAGTGAGGTTCAAATTATGGAATTTAGCTATAGTTTTAAAAAATTATTTACACTTCTCAAACATTTTTTTTAGGTATTCGATACTTTTTAATGATAAATATATGTCCTTTTTCTATAAAACTCAAAATAAAAAATTAAATAAATTTCTTTACAACTAAACAACCCTAAAAATTTTAACATGCATTCTAAAATAAATAAATAAATAAATAAACGAGTAACATTTGAGTTTATATGGCTATTGGGTTATATATGGGTTAACTTGTCTAACTCGTCCAATAACTGAGGTGTTAGGGTATGGTAGTGTGATACGAGCCGTTAAGGTAGTATCGATAGTAGCACCCCTTTAAGCGTGATGCGGGCTCCTTCAGAAAAGTAGAAGAGAAGAATGAGAGATATTTGATCTTTAAACTTGATTGATTACTTTTCATTAATGGCAGGACCTTAAATACTAGTTATGTGATAACTCACATAAACCAAAGACTTATCATAAAACATAACAAATACTTATCCTAAACACATACCCTAAACAATTGATAAGTATGATGGCTATCCCAACCCATCACGAAGTCCCTATGCATATCCGCATGCATATCATAGTGTTACCAATGTCTAACTTGTCTGAATTATGTTGTATGAACTATGAACCTTCACTCAATGATGTTTTAGTGTATATCTTACGGTGTTAAGGCAACACCCTTCACTCAATGAGGGTTTAGGCGTGATTACCCTTGGCATGGTTATTAGGGGCGTTAAAGAAACCTAAAACTCGGCGAGCCGAACCAGATTGATTGCTTAATTGAAACCTGAAACTTGAAACCCAAATTATCGAAACCTATAGAAACCCACAACAGCAACACACTCAATCCCGTCGAAGCGGGGTATGCGAAAAATATGATTTAAACTGTCACATCCCAACCNGAAAACTGTGAATTTGTTTAATCGGTTTTTTTTTTTTTTGGGAAGTGAGGTTCAAATTATGGAATTTAGCTATAGTTTTAAAAAATTATTTACACTTCTCAAACATTTTTTTTAGGTATTCGATACTTTTTTAATGATAAATATATGTCCTTTTTCTATAAAACTCAAAATAAAAAATTAAATAAATTTCTTTACAACTAAACAACCCTAAAAATTTTAACATGCATTCTAAAAAATAAATAAATAAATAAATAAACGAGTAACATTTGAGTTTATATGGCTATTGGGTTATATATGGGTTAACTTGTCTAACTCGTCCAATAACCGGGGTGTTAGGGTATGGTAGTGTGATACGAGCCGTTAAGGTAGTATCGATAGTAGCACCCCTTTAAGCGTGATGCGGGCTCCTTCAGAAAAGTAGAAGACAAGAATTAGAGATATTTGATCTTTAAACTTGATTGATTACTTTTCATTAATGGCAGGACCTTAAATACTAGTTATGTGATAACTCATATAAACCAAAGACTTATCATAAAACATAACAAATACTTATCCTAAACACATACCCTAAACAATTGATAAGTATGATGGCTATCCCAACCCATCACGAAGTCCCTATGCATATCCGCATGCATATCATAGTGTTACCAATGTCTAAGTTGTCTGAATTATGTTGTATGAACTATGAACCCGCAAACTCAAACCTCTTTCGACCAATTTCCAATCATGTTTTAGTGTATATCTTACGGTGTTAAAGCAACACCCTTCACTCAATGAGGGTTTAGGCGTGATTACCCTTGGCATGGTTATTAGGGGCGTTAAAGAAACCTAAAACTCGGCGAGCCGAACCAGATTGATTGCTTAATTGAAACCTGAAACTTGAAACCCAAATTATCGAAACCTATAGAAACCCACAACAGCAAGACACTCAATCCCGTCGAAGCGGGGTATGCGAAAAATATGATTTAAACTGTCACATCCCCACCCGAGGCCGAGGATAAATAGACAGCTTCCAGAAAGACCTACTACTAAGGTTTGTGTTTGTGTTTATATATAACTTTATGTGTGGTAGTGCGGAATATTGGACTAGTAACATAGAAACATGTATATGCATTGAGGCATAAAAATATAATAGCTTGCAAGCATATAAAGAAATATAAATCTATGTGCATATAGAGTCCTAATTTAAAAAAAGACATATACAAAAATCATGTATTTACGTAGCATTAGTGCATCAAACAGATTATCTGATGTATCAACATGTTCATGATTTTAATTTAACGAGTAAAATGTGGGATGCGCATTGTGACAACTTTCAAAACTTAATTCAGCAGCGGTTGCCTGACTTTTTTGGAATCTAAATACTTTTCTTGAATATATGTGGTAGAGATCATGTGGGGAATGTTTTGTGGTTAGTAGATGAGCCTCTTAGGAATGCTCATGATGAGGTAATGGTGCTGATGATCAACAAGCTGCTACTGTTGTTGCGGTCCCAGATCCCCGGATTCCCTCGGGCATGGATCATAGGAGGACGACTGGTGAGCGTATCTAAACACTGGATGAGGAAATCCGACACCTTAGTACTAGTGATATGTATGCTGCAGAAGATGTGTATGATAGTTTCTATGAGTAGTGTTAGTTCCAAGAGTGGAGTTCCAATATGATGAGCAGGTTGTTGGAGCAACATCATATTGGCCAAGAGCGTTTTGATGGGACTTACACTTATCTTCCTCCTCAGTATCACCGTCAACATGCATCCATTTCTTTTCTTCAGGTTCCTTTTGGCACATTTCTTGGTGGCCCGTCCACTTCTCGTCAGCATGGTGATGGAAGAAATGAAATGGTCGAGTGACATGCTCGTTGATGACCATTTTATATTTAGTTCTCGGAGATAGTTTTATTTTCATTTTTATTTTTCTATATTCCGTGGAGCACTTCGAAATGTTTAACATTTAGTGTTTTTGATAGAAAGCTTGTTTGACAACAAACAGTTAAAACAAGCATTAGAATTCTAACGCTTCTAAAAAAAGCTTTAAATTTCTAACGCTATATTTACTTCATTTTATACATTAAATTGAATTACTTACATTTTTGTAAAACAAAACAACGAAATGTATTTGCTAATGCTTACAACTATTACTATTTATGCCAGACATACACATTCAAAATAACGCACTAAAATTCAAAATATTGTAATCTTTTTCTATATGTAGTACATTTTAAGGGCTTGTTTATATGCATTTGTGGAATTGAAAGAATTGATCGATTCTAATGAATAACGATTATTCGGTTATTGGGCAAAGAATGAAATATGTAATTAATCTAAATAACTCATCAATACTATTTAAGCATTTAGACACTTCCCTCATATTTAATTTTTAAGACTTCTAAAATAAATTTTAAACAAATACAAGTTAAAAAAACATAATTTACAAGTATGTAAATCACAAATCTAACTTAAAAAACATTATTTCTTACATACAATTAATACATAATTTAAACACTCCATCACCATTATATACAAAGCACAATGTAAATAAAACTAAAAAATACTATTCAACACATACAATTAATACACAACTTAATTCACTCATCAAAATATACAACTATTTAACCACAAAGTACAATCTAATTAATATTCCAAAATATAAATTTGAAATCCAGCAGCCCCAAACAAAATAACATTTGTGCATGGAAAATTTAGTCACAGGATACCCGCCGCCGCATTGTACGGGTACCCTGCTAGTATCAAATGAAAATGGGTCGGTTTTCAACTTGAATTCAATATTTGGTCTCACGTATTGTCTTTTCCACTTTTTTTTTATTACTTGACAAATATCAGCGCAAAGAGACGGTGTATAGCGACAAATAATTATACTTGTGAAATCGTGATGCTAGTTCGACCCTTGATGCAAAGTGTGTGTTTTTTGAAATACAAAGAATGTGTTTTAAAATTAATATAGTGTTTGTTTTTTAAAAGTTGTCAAGTTTAGAATTGATCAAGAAAAGTTTAAGTTGCCAAATTTTTAAAAAGTTGCCAAATTTAAGGGGTATTTAAGTGTAATTAAGGGAAATATATTAGGGTGTGTTTGCTTTATTGGAATGAAGGAATGGATTCCATTCCTAATAAATTGTTTGGTTGGTAGGTTTTATTTTGAGATATGGGTATGAAACCCATACAAATAAGCAAATCTCATACCCACTAAGCATGCTGGGTTTACAAACCCATAGTGATTCTCATACCTATAGTGATTCCTAGGGATGAGCACGGTACCATTTTGGTACCGTATCGGCACCGTTTCCAAGGTACCATATTTTTTCCCGACCAAAATACGTAGTCCCGATCCTGGAACCGAGAGGTATATCGGTACCGGTACCGGTTCCAGTACCAGGTTCGGGAAACCGGTACTATACCGAATTGAGTACCATTTAGAATAAAAATAATCTCAAATTGTACCAATATGGCACTTTCCTTTGGATACTCATTCCTTATTGACAGGTTCTAAAATCATCTTAGTTACAGGTTCTAAAATGAGGAAAGTAAAGTTATATAATTGTTTATACAGATGCCACTTGCTAATGTTCCTTTCTTGATATCTTGTAGGCGACACCCAACTATACCACCGATGACAATAAATAAGATGATTACACGAATCAGTCAGTATATATACAAGCTACTAATAAGTTAGGAGTGCTTAGATCACGAGTTTAGTAAAAAACATTAAGCCTCTTTCTATTCCGGTATTAAAATCGGGATTTCCCGTTTTGGTACAGTACCAATTTTTAGTGGTACCGTTTTTTTTAGCAAATTTCATGGTACCGGTACCGTACTGAGTAGTGATAATCGGTACGAGTCGGTAGCGGTCCGGTTCAGGTGCCGTACTGTTTTTCCAGTACCCATGCTCATCCCTAGTGATTCCCGTTAACAAACCAAACACCCTTTTAATTTAAGTTTCAAGTTTCAAGTTTAAAAAAAAAGATATATAACTTTATAAGCAGTAAAGATTTGCTCACCGTAAGTCTTCTGTCACACAAATAGTGCATTTTTTATTTTATTTTATTTTATTTCTTTGTTATTTTAACAAATGATTGATAGTCATGGAGCTTACTAAAAGTGATACCCTATCATAAAATCTATACCAAACAAAAACAATATGCATAATCCTATACCACTCTGCAATCAAAACCATTTTCATAGTGAATCCCAACAGCAAACCAAACACACCCTTAAAGCCTCGGTTACCATGTGCCAAGGCTTGTGTTTTACGGCAAAACGCAATCGGACAACGCGAGCTCCACACCGTGGCTCGCGTTTTCGCGTCCTGAGCCGTCACGACCAGCCTAAATGGTCTCGAAAGACGCGATGTGATAGCGCAAGCATGGTACCGAGCCTCGCGTTTCCCTTTCCTTTTTTTGTTTGTTTGTTTGTTTGCTATTGGCGTTATCCCATTTTTTTAGTTTGTATGAGAATATAAGGTGCTTTGCAACAAATTTGTTTGTTGTGGTTGTGTATTTTTAAGAGAGGATTTATAGTTTTATGAAGATGAGATAAAAGAAAAGGGACGAATTTGTTTGTTGTGGTTGCGTATTTTGAAGAGATGATTTACAGTTTGTGTAGCTAATAAGTGATAAGGTAGGTGATGATATGTTTTGTTGACTGCAAGAATGGAGGAACAAGGGTGGCGTGTGTTTTTGTGTCAGTGATTAGGGTTTGAATAGGTATAAAAAATTAAAATGTAATATCTTTAAGCCCATTAAGTTTTAAGACATGATATGTTTACAATACTTAATATAAACTATTTTATTTTGTCATTTCTTTTGAAGCCCATTAAGCAAGAAAATAACTAAGGGTCTGTTTGGTTCAAGGATCTGGCATGGGATTTGAGTTTGACACACTAAAAACCTATGTTTGGGACACACAAGTGAGCCCAAGGATTTGTGATGAGGCGAAAAGTGTTACGCTTTTAGGGGGTCATTTAATCCCTAAATCGTTATTTTAGGATCACATATTGCCTTAAATTGTTCCTTTTGTCATTTTAGGTACTTTCAGGAGGAATTGTGGAAAACATTGCATTTTGGATGTTTTTGGAGAATAAAAGTGAAGAAAACGACAAAGTCTCAAATCAAGCTGGAATTCCTACCTGACGGCGTCAGGTTATAGATGCTGACGCCATTTGTGAAGATAAAGGAGTGGATTCAGACTCTACTAGACGACCAAGGAAGGATTCTACAAATTTACACCTGACGGCGTCAGGTGTTACAAGTCCTAGGCCGTCAGGTGTTAAGTTAAAGAGAGACGGCCCAGAAGGTTTTAAAGGCTGACGGCGTCAGAAGTAGATCTAGGTGATCCGACAACCCTAGACACGGCGAGTTGACGGCGTCAGGAATTATAACCTGACGCCGTCAGAATGTATTTTGTATATTTATTTTAGGATTTTTTCTTCATTAGGTGTGTAACTTTTGGGAGAACTTTAGGGATAAACCCTAGGTCGAATTTTCTGCCTTTTTCAAGGGCTTTTCACCCTTGTTTCATCCATGATTAATTAAAGATAAGTCTTCCATCAAATCATTCAATATGTCTATGTGTTGTGTGATTATATCTTATGCTTGTCTTTCAATTAACATGCTAGGCTAGGTTTCTCTTGTGTTTGCTTAGATCTAATGAAACCTAGCTATTGATTACTTGTTGTTGGTTTGTTATTAATTGTTGTGGGTGGGTGATGTCAATGTTAGGCTTAAGAAAACTAGCTAACTTCCAATTGGTGACTTGCTTGAACGTCTTAAGAAACATGAATCGGATGTGCACTACGATTATTTGGTTGTATTTAATGCATGAGTAATTACTAGTGATTTCATAGTTTGGATACTAAATGTGTCGCTATAGAATGAAGTTTGCGCTTATAGAGTTAGGGAAGATCGTACACGGCCCTACGAATGGTATTAAGGAATACAACCCGTCATCCACACAATTGTAACGAACCAAATAACTACTAATGCAAATAAAATAAAATAAACTGAAAGTAAATGTTGTGAAAACTATATGGAGAGAAATGTGTTTACTTAAATTTCCTTACTCCCTAACTATCTTTTACCGATTGATTAGTGTGTATTAATTGCGTGGATGACGGATTGTATTCCTTAATAACGATCATGGGGTGTGTACGAACTTCCCCAAATCTATAAGCTTCTACTTCACTCCTATGTCGAGCCGGCTAAGAAGCTCCTAACATGGGATCACTAGAATTCGCTCATGCACACTGGTACAAAAAGTTCTATCAGTCACGCCCAAAATGCGTGACGATAGGCATATAGTCACACACGTTTTTTTCGTCGTGTGTCACCAAAAGTCCCGCCACCGTAGGTGGCATATGGTGACGTTGTTGAGTTCGTGGCCTTTTCCATCGAAAAAGAGTGACNAAAGATAAGTCTTCCATCAAATCATTCAATATGTCTATGTGTTGTGTGATTATATCTTATGCTTGTCTTTCAATTAACATGCTAGGCTAGGTTTCTCTTGTGTTTGCTTAGATCTAATGAAACCTAGCTATTGATTACTTGTTGTTGGTTTGTTATTAATTGTTGTGGGTGGGTGATGTCAATGTTAGGCTTAAGAAAACTGGCTAACTTCCAATTGGTGACTTGCTTGAACGTCTTAAGAAACATGAATCGGATGTGTACTACGATTATTTGGCTGTATTTAATGCATGAGTAATTACTAGTGATTTCATAGTTTGGATACCAAATGTGTCGCTATAGAATGAAGTTTGCGCTTATAGAGTTAGGGAAGATCGTACACGGCCCTACGAATGGTATTAAGGAATACAACCCGTCATCCACACAATTGTAATGAACCAAATAACTACTAATGGAAATAAAATAAAATAAACTGAAAGTAAATGTTGTGAAAACTATATGGAGAGAAATGTGTTTACTTAGATTTCCTTACTCCCTAACTATCTTTTACCGATTGATTAGTGTGTATTAATTGCGTGGATGACGGATTGTATTCCTTAATAACGATCATGGGGTGTGTACGAACTTCCCCAACTCTATAAGCTCCTACTTCACTCCTATGTCGAGCCGGCTAAGAAGCTCCTAACATGGGATCACTAGAATTCGCTCATGCATTAAATACAATCAAATAACCTTAGTACACCTTGGTTCATGTTTCTTAAGACGTTCAAGCAAGTTACCGTATAGGAGGTTAGCCAGTTTTCTTAAGCCTAACATCGATAAACATTCATCCAATACAATCAATAACACACCATTCAATCAATAATCAATAGTTAGGTTTCATTAGATCTAAGCAAACACAAAGAAAACCTAGCCTAGCATGTTAAAGAAAAGACAAGAACAAGATAGAATCAAACACATAGACATATTGAATGATTAATTGATTACTTATCTTCAATGTAACATGGAAGATCTCAAGGTAAAAAACCTTGACAAAGCTGCTAAAATTCGTATTAGGGTTTCTCTCTAAAAAGTTCCACACTAATGACTAAAAATTGTGAGAATATATATAGAAAAACAGATCTGACAGCGTCACGTTGTAGCTGTGACGCCGTCACCTCGCCGTGCTTAGGGTTTCTTGATGGCCTTCTTGACGCTGTCCCCCTTTAATCTTCCAGAATCCGTTCTGGCTTATCAAGGCTTGACGGCGTCACATCCAAGCTTGACGCCGTCATGGGTACTATTCCAGCAGACTTTAGCACTTTGTCGAATTCTTCACTTTTATGCTCCAAAAACGTCCAAAATGCTTCCTTTTCTAGAATTTCTCTCCAAAGTATCTAAAATGACAAAAGGAATGATTTAGGGAAATAATTGATCAAATAAATATGATTTAGGGCTTAAGTGACCCCCGAAAAGCGGTACACTTTTCGCCTTATCAGCACTATCGGACAATGTACCTGGTCGTGTGAGGTATAGCTAGTTGGTAAAGCCGAGGTCGTCCCAAGAGCTATGCGTGTGGAGTCTATCTAAGTTTAGTGTCACGTTTAAAAGGGGGGTTTATGATTGTAGAAATTAATTAACTAATAAATATAAATGACAAGACAAGTAAATAAATAGAAGATAATCAGTAGGGAGAAGCAGTGTTAACCTAATTACAACTCTTGTTATTATTATGATTAGTTTTCTATCAAGTGCATCCTATCGTTTCATCTGGGGTTATATACATTTAGGATCAGAAGGTTAAATCACCTAAATCTATCTTACAGCTTGTCCTATTCCCGCCTATTGTAAAGACGAGAGTTCATCGGTCGGCGTGAACCTACGAAGATGCAAGAGTCATTAAGTACCTCTACTAACTTGGACAAGTCTAGCGGGATGTGGGTATTGGTCACATTTTACACCCCCTCTAGCTTCTTTAAGAATATCACATTGGTAGGTGATTCATTGTGTTTTGGTGTGTAAAACAACAAGTATTCAAAAATATCAACAAAGTGAGGTCAATGTTATCGTGAGTGACAACAAGACGTGGAGAAATACAAGTAAACCTTTTAGGAAAAAGATTACCTCGTAAACTCGTGCAATGTGATATTTGTGAGACCGGGAAGTGATTTCCCGAGTCGTACCCCAACGAGGTGTGAATGGAAAGCTTCGTTAAAGATCGAGATTAAAGACTTGTATGTTTGGTTGGAAAGATTGTTTGGATTTATGGTACGTTAAATTTACGAAAATGGAAAAATAATGAACGAGAATGAAAATAAAATAACCTAAAGGGATCAAAAGGCAAATGGCAAACTAGGGAAATCCTAAAATACTACGGGAAATATGATTAGGTATCGGGAATCCTAAAACACAAATTAAGCAAGTAACGTGACGTTTATTCTAAATAAACGTCAACGCGCAAGCACAAACGTGAAATTTAAGCTACGAAAGGCCTACGGGCGTAAAAACAATTTCTAACGCACTAAAAGACAAAAGAAAATTTTGGAAAAAAGAAAATTAATTTTTCAATAAAAATTCTATTTATTACGAATTGAAAACACTAAAACACTAATTAAATAAAAATAAATACTAAAACTATATATAAAAATTTGAAACTTTTTTACAGACTAACTAAAACTACAACAATTCTAAATAAAATATAAAAGTGGGAGACAAAGTGTCAAAAAGCAGGAGAATAAGCTATAATAAGCTGTTAAAGCTAAATGGCCAACACTACTATAAAAATAAAGTTTTGCACAATAAAACCTGAGAAGTCCCTAGGGCAGTTGGTTTATGCGTGTGTGGTGAGGTGTCTGTGTGCTTGAGGTCTGGGGTTCGACCCTAGATTTTTGCACAAAATCTATTTATTTTTTTTTCTTTTTGCTTCTTTTATTTATTGTTTCTCAGACATTCAAGAACTCAAACACAAACTAATGACCTTCTTGAAAACAGGTTTAAACCAACAAAACTTAAACAAATTCCAATTCAGTTTCAAAGATTTACAAAATTCTTGTTCAATTCTTTGTTTTCTTTTGAAAGTCCATACAAAGCTTAAAGCTCAAATAAGCAATGTAAAAACAACAATATCATAAACAATAACAAAGACATAAACAAGAACAACAACAAGAACAGTAAACAACAACAACTATCTAAAAACAACAACAAGATTAGAACAGTGAACAAGAACACACAAGACAGTTGATCAAATAAGCTAATAAGCTTTTACAAGCTTCAACAAACATATAAGCTCTTAAGAGCTTATGTAGCAAACAGACAACAATAATAACAACTTCAAACAACAACTAGAACAAAAACAACAACAATAATCAAGAAGAACACAGGATCAAGCAAGCTCAGTATACACTGAGTCTCAAACAGCATGCAGTCTCAACTAGGCCTAAAGATGGCTTATTTTTAAGCACTAGATAAGCAGTTAGGTAAAAATTAAAGCTTAAATCCTAAATATTACCTAAGAGGCTTTCCAAATCAACAAAGATCACAACCTATGGCCAAGATTTGAGTGACTTATGGGCAAATCAATTTCCCACAAAAACTGGATGCAGGGGAGGTTTTAGGTCAATCAGTCCACTTCCCAACCTATTTTGAGTGACCAATTCTTTTTCAAAATGAAATTTTCTTTTTGCTTTCAATACACAAGCTGGCAAAGATTCCAAATCAACAAAAACTTTTGATTTTCATTCACTAAAGAATTCTACAAAGTGAATTGAAGTTTGTCCCAAAATCTGAGTATGCAATTTTGACTTTGCAAGTTTTGACCAATATTTGACTTTGATGAATTTAAACTGAGCTTAGATGATTGATTGTGTTATATTAGCACTAATGTAAGCTAAAATGAGCTTTGTTAACAAAATCTAAACTGAAATCAAAGGGCTTGATATGCCAAATCCACAACAGTTAAGCTGTTGGTGGCATTAGTGTCTAATTTTGACTTTTTCTGAGAAAATGACCAAAGTAATGGTCAAATTAAACTTATATGAGTCTAATGACAGTGAACCAGCAAACCCTAACTCCTAATAACAACAATAACTTAGCATAACAGCTTGTTCCAAACACCCCTTATGTAACTGATTTTTATAAATTTCAAAGTAAGTGAGCAAATTAACACTATAACTAGACTAGTAACCTTATACTTAGCAATAATAAGCTTAAATAAACAGGATTGAACAATCAATAGCTACAAACAACACTTCACACATAATATAGAAAATTAAGGTCCAAAACTCTTACTTGCCATCCAAGCCAGGAGACAAATGAGAACCAGTAACCAAAGAACAACCTAAGTGTCTCCCATGAGACTCTAAACCAAGTTCTCCACCATGTCTGCTACTGCAACTCTTCCTTCTTTCTTCATTTTTTTTTATTTTTTTGAATTTTCTTTGTGAATTTATGTTTTTCTTTTCTTTTCTGATTTCTTTGCTTTCTTTTGATTAAATTATCATAAACAAACTTAAAATAACCTTCTGAGATCAAATAAAGAACAATTTAAGGAAAGCTAAGTAACTTTGGAATTTTGAATAAAAATCCGAAATTGCATAAACTCAAAGGAAACTTTAATTAAACTTGAAATTTGGAATTACAATAGCAAACTAATGATAAAAGCAGTAAAGATACAAGAAAAGGATGCCCTAATGGCTTACATGAAGCTACTATTTATACTAAAAATGAGGTAGGTAGGAGAGTGCCTTCTGGTGCTTGCTTCTCTGAAATTAGGGTTTCAATATGATCTCTTGGACTCTGCGAACAAATCCTCACCCTCCAATTGTTCTAAAATCAATCCTAGCCTTCAAATCAAAATTGGCGCCAAAACTGTTATGAGGTGATTACGGATTGCCAGGGTGTAAAGGGGTTAGGTAGGGATTTGGGGAGGTGTTAGTGGGTTGGGGGAATGTGTTGGGGAGCTTTTGAGGTGGTGTGGAGTGTGGTGGTGGTGATGTCGGGGTGGTGATGATGTTACTGGGTAAAAGGGTGGGGGAGGGAAGGAAGACACAGTGGTTTGACTATTTGACCTGGGAGTTATATAAAAAACGTGGGGTGTGGTTTTGTAAATAACGGGGTGTGTTTATTTTGGGCTGGAATGGGTGTGTTGGGCCAAGGGTTTTAATGGGTTTTGGGTTTAGGTGTAGTTTAGGTTTAGTAGTGAAATAGGATTAGTGGTTTTTAGGCTTAGGTGAATCAAAAGCCCAAGGACTAAATGTGTAATTTCAGAAACTTAAGGGACCCAATCTGCCACTTTTACACACTCCTCACAAGGACCAATATTGACAAGTCTTGAATTCCCAAGGTATATTTTGTAGTTTATTCTCTAAAATGAAACACCCGGGGACCAAAATTGACAATTGTTGAAACTTGAGGGACCAAACTGTAATTTCTTCAAACTTTACAACCAAGGATCAACTTGTGAGTTCCCAAGGACTAATGTTGCATTTTCCATCCAAAATATTCCACCAGGGGCCATTTCTGCCAATTCTGAAAGTTCAGGGACCAA
>LBNU01037712.1:27015-42589 GCA_014162995.1 Artemisia annua
TTTTGATTTTAAAGGACTTGGTTTGACTTTTCTTTTCAAAATAAATGCTCAGGGACTATTTTTGTCAAGTTTTGAAAGTTGGGGGACTGAAACTGCCAATTATGCAAACTTTGTACGATTTTCATTTGTTTTTAATCATTTTGCATCTAAAACATATAAAACACGATCTTTGGGATATTTTCAGTATTTTGATGTATTTCCGAGTGTTTTCACGTGTTTTGGCAGTTAAAATATGATAAAAATGATGAGTATTTGCACACTCATCAGTAGGTGGTCCTAGGGTTAATTCGCACATGTATGGTGATATTTCTATCACCAAGTCACATCCTCATTGGCTTGGGTCCTAGGGTTAATTCACCAAGCCTCCAAGGAACTACCAATACTCAACACTACCAAAACTAGAGTGTCCTAAGACTAGCCAAGAAAGTATACAAACAAGATGATAATAGATGCATAGAAAACTAAATCATAACAATAACAATTTCATAACAAGGCTAACACCAAGAGGTGTTTAGCCACTCATATTCATAATTGCAGTAAAACAAGAGTTTAATATCGCAAATGTAAACATGAATCGAATACAAATCAAAGGAATGAATAAACTTATGATTGGTGTGTGAATTCTCCCTTGGAAATGACTTGTATGCAGATTGAACTTCGTTCCTCCTGCTCCCTGAGTTTCTCCCAACTTCTGTGTGGTGAAAAGTGAATGGATAAACTCGGAATTAGGGCTGGTATTTATAGGCCCGACTTTGCTACGGCGTAGCTGAATGAGTTGCTACGCCGTAGCCTTTGCTAATATCAACTACGCCGTAGCTTGATCAAGTGCTACGGGCGTAGTTTCTTCCTTAGATGCTTCTACTGCGTAGTTATTTGGGAAACTACGCCATAACTTCTTCTTTGGCCACGTGAGTTCTTTACTGCCCCATTTTAGGATCTACGCCGTAGGTGGAGAGTTGCTACTCCGTAGAGCCCTTTAGTAGATCATTACGCCGTAGTCATGGCTGAGCTACGCCGTAGTCTTCATAAGTACTTGCTACAGCATAGGTAGATGAAACCTCTACGCCGTAGTTGGTGCAGAATCCGCATACTTCACATATTTTCTCTTTAGTCCTTCCATTTCCGCATTTCCGCATTTAGTCCTTCCATAAACGAATAAGAGTATATATCCTGACATATGAATACAAAAGATGAGTAATTAAGGGGAAATTAACACTTAAATCATGGACTTATTTGATGTTATCAAATATCCCCCCACTTGAACTCTACTTGCCCTCAAGTAGACCTTATTAGAATAATTTTTAAAAAGATATTTCCCAAGAAACTGGAAAATATGAGTCTAAAAACTTCCTATGCTAGAATACATCAAAGCCGAACACCTCACGAAATGGGAACAAACACTCATCTCTCTCTCCTAATCTAAGTCTTAATTTCAGGGTGATCACTCAATGCACAGTCATAGAATGTATTCTATCATAAGCTTGGCGGTTACATAAATCTCTACCACTAGAGCTAAGGTCGAAACCATTTTTAAAGGCATATTGGGTGAACATATATAAGGCTTATGGGTGTAGTGTTGTTACTAACATACTACGGCAAAGGCGACAAAGGCAATGGTACATGACCGGAACGCCGGGCAAGACACCAATGACTGCTCAAATCCTTCACCTAAGCATGATTCATAACTAAATGGTAGGATAAGACATGGGATGCACAATAATGGTGTAAAAAGAAAAATAAAGCAAATAGTCTTAGCCTATAACCGAGTTGCTACCACTTGCCGTTCATCCAAAGTTCAAGCTTCAAAATGCAAAAATTGGATCATGTAACAAGTGTGTGCTCTTAGCGGACGTCATGATGAGCACCTCACTTGGTCTTCATGTTGGCGATTAAGAACCAAAAACTTCATTCTTCATATGTGACCGAAGTGGCCTCTTCGATTCTAATTCTTTTAAAGCTCAAAATACGGTGCTATACAAGGTTGCACCAAAGATAACTTATCTACATACGGAATTTCACAATTTTTTTTTACAAGAAATAAATATATCCCCCCACTTGAGATGAACTATACATGTAACAATAGTGGGTTTCTCATGATCTTCAAAGATGGGTCTTCAACGTAGGTGTGATTCTTGAATCTCTTGACTTGAACCTCAAACTAGAACAAGTGGCAACTTCCCAACCATAAACCAAGACTACATAGTAGGCTAAGGCGAATAGGTGTATCGAAACAATAATATGGGTAAGAAACGAAAGGATAGGCTCAAGAGGGTGTATTGATTGAGTTCAATCGTAGTGTAGTGATTTTTCCGAAGAAATACTCATGAAAGTATTTCCCGGGTCGTGTCCCAGCGAAGGCGTGAATGGAATTGTGATTTGGTTCGTGATTCGTGAAGTGAATAGTGAAAATAAGTGAGATCATGGGAAATTATAACTACGGGAATCAAATAAAGCATACGAAATGATAACGTAAAGGACAAATAGGCTAAAACGAATTCTAATCTAAAAACGCGAGAAATATTTAAAAACTACGTACAAACGCAAAATAAAAAGTGGATCTCAAGCAATCCTAATCCTACGGGCATGAAAACGATTTTCCTATATTCTAAATGATAAAAGAAAATTTTGGAAAAAGAAAAAAAAATTATGACTTTTTATTCAATTATTTTGATTTAAAAACTATTTAAGAGAAAATAAATGTGAAAAAAATACCAAATGATGTCTAAAAATTCTGAAATATTTATAGTAATTACTTAAAACCATTATAAACCTAATAAAAATAAAAGTTTTAAAAAAACTAGTATAAGCTAGAACAGTTTTGTAGGTTAAAAGGTTAAAAGGAAAACAAAAGTGTTAAAAGAACAAAAAGTTTGAGATATAACGAAGTAAATCCCAAGGGTGCAATGGTTTCAGTGTGTGATGCTAAGGTGTGGGGTGTGGGAGGTCACAGGTTCGAACCATGTGAACCTTTTTTTTGAAAACATTTTTATTTTTTGAACTTTTCTTTTTAAAACTGATTTAACTAGTGAAATAAAGAACTTTTTATAAAACCAACCTTTTTAGACAAGCAATGATAAGCTCAGTATAAACAAAAATATGAAACAGTTTAGAAAGCTCTTAAAAGTAAACTAGAAAAACTACAATAAAGCACAAGCTTGCATAAGCTTGTGCCAAACCTACAAGTAGCTAACTAAAACCTATCCTAAATAAACTATAGAAGATGAATTAGAAGTCTAGGATGAGCAAATAAGCAGTTAAAGCACAAAAAGCAAAATGACAATCAAACTCATTGATGCAAAGACTAAGAACAGCCTAGGTGGCAACGTTGAGCAACCTAAAAGCTATCTAAATCATAAGCTAATACAAGAGAAAGCTAAAACAGTTCAACAAGACCAACAAATAAGCTAGAAAAACCAATATGGAATGATTATAAACAAGATTAGCACTAGGAATTGAGCTCAATTAATCTGACAGATAGGCACTTATGAAATTTTTGAAATCTTGTAAGAAACAAGCTGAGGTAGTACTTTAAAAGCCTAATATAATCTGTTACAGCAAAAGCTAAACCACCAAAAGTGCTAAAAGGAACAAACTAGCAGAACAAGCTACCTACAAAACGAATCAGAAGCTAATTAAGGCTATCAGTTATGGATCTATGAACACATACAGATGGGACAAAAAGAACTGGTACAGGGGAAACAGGTTCTAAGGAGGCATTTACCAGGTCTCAAACAAGCTAGATAACAAACACTGAAATGCAAAATAAGCTCACACAAATGAAATTCATACTACTGAAAACTAATGCAACAAATTCTCCAAGCTAAATCTAACTAAAGCTTATTTAAAATCAAGATTGAAAAGGCCTATTTGGGACAGAGGCTGCTTATGCAATGGGTAGGAAAAGTGGAAGTTTGACCTTGGAAAGTCAAATGCCAGATGTTGAGGAGTTGCACTATCTTAACATGAACCAATTAAGCTAACAAAATCAATAAAAACACCTAAAATCTATGAGTGCCAATTTAAGCTGTGATGAAAAGTTTCAACTCATGAAAATTTAGAAAATCAATGTAATCCTATAAAACTTTATAAAAATGCTAACAATTACTTCTACACTACTCCTATAACTAAAATAGAGCTGAAACAGTTTAACTAAATGACTTAAAGCTACAGGAATGCTAAAAATCAACTTGAGCCAAACACCCCTTAACTGCTGAGTTCATTATTTCAAACTGAATAAGACCACTATAAGCTGTAAATTGGATACACTAATGATAAACTAGCTATATCAAACTCTAATCAGCAACAAGCAACCACTAAAGAGCACTAAAATAGAAGCATTAAGCACAACAATATGTAAGCTAAAGGTGAGAATAAAGATGAGAATTAAGGGTTCTGACCTCAAATCAGAATGTGAATCACATAATAGCTTCCCAACAAGCTATTTGAACCAAAATAACCTCATATAACCTCTTCTGAATCAGCTTATCACCATTTGACCCCGTTTGACTTTTGCTTTGACTATTGAGATTATTTGCAATTGTGACAGATTGAGTAACTATAAACTTACATAAAGCTATGGAAAAGCGTCTATGAGCTTATGAAACAAAACAAGAGCCTTTGAAACAGTTTATTAACCAACAGAGAACAAATTTGAAAGCATTAACGTAAAAGTAAACAAGAGATTTAAATTGAAAACTGAGATTTTATTGATTAAAATTCGATTACAAAGCTGAGTTAAAATGAAAATAAGCTGAGAACTATTTAAAACGAAGAGCATAAGCTAAAAGCTACCACTAGAAGCTACCCCTAAGCATCTTTTTACCCCTACTCCTAACAGAGGAGCGTGTAGGATTTTGAGAAGCTTCTGGATCTTTTGTTGCCAGCCCTTTGATCATCCAATCATTGCAATCTTTGATCTCAGCCCTAGGATTAAATGGATGATGTATTACCACCAATCAGGAAGCTCCAAAAGGACATGCTGGCAATCCGTAAGTATACACTCTCTTTCTGACATGTCAGACGAATCCAAAGTTCAAGGGATGAGGTGTTGTAACCAATGATACCCTGCCAAATGTCCACGTGGTCTGACTGTGAGTTAAATATCCTCTCTGACACGTTGAACGCACGTGATATATCTTCTAGATAAACCAATCATTGGTAATTATTGGTGAATTGGATTAATTTTGGGAGAGGTAAAATTAGGGTTTATGGGAATGAATTGGGGAAGATGTACGGGGTAAAAAGGGGTGGAGGGAAAAAGTTATATTTTTTTATTGTTTTTATCCGTGTGTTAAAATGGAGGTTTGGGTCGGGTTTGGATTAAAAAAGTAATGGGCTTTGGATATTGGGGTTTATTAGATTTCAATCTTTGGACTTGGACTAGGCTTGTTATATAGATGTGTAGGATTTAGAAGTAGTAGATAACAAGGACCAATTTTGTTAATCTCTGAATTTTCAAGGACTATTTCTGCCATTTTAGTAAACTTGATCCAAGGGCTAGTTTTGCAATATGATGAATCTTCAAGGACTAATCTTGACACTTTGAGCATAATTGTGATCAATTGCTTCCCCGGCCTCGGCTTTTCTAACTCTTTCCATATCTCGTGCCCGTGTTGTTTTTTTTAAGCTTGGTTTTGTCCATTATCACAATATCCGTACCTGCATCATCAAAAATACAAAAACACAATGTATTTGGCATTTTAGGTCGGGTTTTTGGTCTTATTAGTCTGTTAACTAAGGTAAAAGGTATGTGTAAATACACACATACCATGTATATAGGGGTATCTTGCACTAAAAGTGAGTGCAACAAAGGGTTTAACACGGGGGTCGAATAGTCAATGTGACTAATCGATAAACACACACATATAGGTTATTTGGATGATAATCCTAAAATATTGTCTTCTTAAAAAGTTTCTTCCAAATGTATCAAGGAATCCTAATACACTACTCGTCTATGGTTTCAAAATGATGTAAATGCCAAGTTCTAAAGTTTACAAACTACCGGCACACTCATAATTTTGGTGGATTTAGGGTAAAATAGGGGAAATTGAAATAGGCTAAACCTCACCATTGTATTAAGGGTTAATGTGCTCAGCTAAGGTCTATTCTAGTTAGGTTCGGAAAAACATGTCAAAAGTTTTAAAAGTGGCATAATTTTTCAAAATAAACTAGAAAAATGGGCAACATAAAGTTCAAGTTATAATTCTACTCCCGTCCCCCCCCCCCCTTGAGTTGTACAAAGTCCCTTTTGTACATAAAATAATTAATAAAGAGAAAAAAAAAGTAGAATTGGAACGAGAACTTCCTTGAAATTTGCTCTTGAAAATGATAGAAGGATCATGTTGGAAAATGTACCTTCGCTTCGCCTAATGGCAAACTTCAAATCCCTAAAATCACACAACTACCAAAAGCATAAAACCTAAAAAAGAAAAATAAATAAAAATCCTAACTCACTTTCGTAGGAATCACGGTTGCATTTAGCGTATGCAACAAGCCTTTTAAACCACTTGGTGCAAGTGGACGAGTGAAGTCTTGTGAGGGTTTACAGGGAACACACCCACAAAGTTCATTTAAAACCTAATACAAGTTTAAAATATGATTTGTAAAATAAAAAAATTTAGGTATAGAAAGAAGCTACGCCATGTGTTGCTACGCCGTAGTTGCTAAAATACTCCAGACTGACACCTGGGGGTTGCTACGACGTAGTAATGGTTGGAGCTACGTCGTAGCTAAGTCCTGGGGAATTTTTCTTGGTGCAAAAGTCCAAAAATGGGTTCCCCAACGAAAATCTTCCTCTAGAACCTGCAAATCATTAACACAAAACATACCAAACCAACAAAATAAAAGGAAATAAAAGGAAAAAGATAATTCGGGTTGTCTCCCGAAAGAGCACTTTTGTTTATTATCGAGTCTTTAAGTTAGACTCACTTCTACGCCCTTAGTCATTTGGGGAGACAAACCTTCCCCTTCTTTCTTTGTCAAAATCTGCAGGTGTCCTATTCCAAACTGTCGAAGGGATGTAAGGTGCGGATCAAAGACAGTCATCACTCAAAAAATTTGCTTGTGCCCATTCCCTTTGATATTTCATTTTAATTGCTGGTCCAGCTGAACTTCACCAAATTTGACCTCCATCCAATCTTCGAATGAAATTTCCTTATAGCTTACTTCTTTTCTCATGTGTTCATTGAAACACGCCCACTCATACCTTTTAACTATCGGTTCGGCTAACCTTCCCCCGTTACATTTTCTCCGAAGGGGGTCACAAGTAGGCCAAGCCTGAGTAGTTCCTCCTTGTTTCATGATTGCTGGTCTACAAAAGTGAACCGTTCATTCAATCTCTTCTCCAGAATTAATCCCATTAAAATAAATTTTTAACCATGGGCCTTTATCAAAATCAGATTCTTGATAACATGTCCAAACATTAGCTTCCTTTTGTAGCTGTCTTAATCTTATATTCCCTCCACCATTGCAGAATTTGTTGAATGGAGAACAAGAAGGTATGAATTCTTTCTTACCACCCTCTATGCTTTCTTTAGGTTCACAACAATGGTACACACATATGACCATTAGTGATTTTTCACCTTGCCATGGATCAAATGAACTATCTTCTTCATCACTATCTTCTCTAGACGAATCTTCACTTTCATTGCTTAAGTCTGGATTGACATCATGCGCGATTTTTAAACATAAAGGTGTCATATAGTTAAAGATTTCACCTGATTTTTCAAACGCGTCTGTTGGATCCTCCTTAACAATGACATTCTTTACAATTGAATTAGCCATGTTCATTTGCCTTTGCGTATTTGTCTTTTCCATATTAAAAGTGATCCTTTCGTTGTAAAGTTCAACTCCCAAAAATATCTCTTTCTCGAAGACATTGATACGGGCCCGAGATGTTGCTAGGAATGGTCTTCCGAGGATTAGGTCTTCCCTAGGAGTATTTGCCATATCAATTACAACAAAGTTAACAGGTAAGAAAAACCTATCAATCTTAACTAGAACATTATCGATTGCTCCAATCGGATTTGCCTTCGTCATATCTGCCATCTCGATTACCCAACTAGTTTTCCTGAGGCTTGTTAGTCGAAGTGAAAGAAATAATGATAGAGGCATCACATTGATGCTAGATCCTAAATCTGCCAATGCTGATAAATTAGAGTTACCGATGGTGCAAGGGAGAATGAAGCTCTCCGTGCTATCCTCCTTGGATGGAAGCTGACATGGTGTTGAATTGCAGCTTCTTGGTTCTTCTTTTGAAAGAATTTCATCACAAGACTGACTTTTAACCTCTTCGAGATGATCTTCTTCCTTGTCGGAGAACATTGCCATGCATGCTCCGACTGTTTTCTTGCTTTCCTCGGCTACATTCTTTTTATGAATGTTATCGGCCAAATCATTAATCATTGCTTCAAGATTCTTGAGAGATTCGTCATGTTTGGCCAGGTTCTTGTTAGTGGCTTCTTGAAAGTTTTTTAGCCATTCATCTTGCTCTCCTTGTTTCTTCCTCAAATCTTCAAGATATTTATTGATGGTTTCTTCAAGACTCGATCTTCTTTCCCCATAAGGAAGCTGATTGTATCCTGATGGCCCTGTTCGATAACCGTTAATATTATAACCTTGGAATGGTCTACCTTCCCCATATTTCACCTCTTCAGTTTTTCCATCGTCCTCTTTCGAAGGACAATCTCCAGCCAAATGCGGTCCTTCACAAATCTCGCAACCAACTTGAATAGCGTGAACATTCTCTTTGAGCTTCTTCATGTCACGCCCCAAGCTTTCGAGTTTGTTGGTGATTAGGGTAATTCCATCCGAATTTCCAGCAATGCTCCTACTACGTCCACCTTCGTGCCACTTTTGAGAGTGGTTCGCCATGTCTTCAATAGCCTTTAAGGCTTGAGCAGGGGTCATTCCAGGGATTGGTCCCTGAGAATCTAACATTTGGCGAGTGGAGATATTGATCCCTTTGTTAAAAATGTTGACCACTTGTTGCTTGTTGAGATCATGAGTAGGGCACTTGTACAAAAGATCATTGTACCTATCCCAAGCTTGGTACAATGTTTCATCTCCTTCTTGCTTGAAGTTGTGAATATCTTCAAGCTGCTTTGCCGTCCTTGAAGGAGGGCACTATCTCTGAATGAAGTGCTTCTTCAGGAGAGTCCAAGTGTTAACAGTCCCAGCTGGTAACCTATCGATCCATCCCTTGGCTCCTCTGGTCAATGTCATAGGGAACACTCTGAGCATAATCACATCATGAGATACTCCTGGAATTAATGTTGAACAAATTAACAATGTAAAGTACATTGTCAATGTGTTCGTGAGCATCTTCCGTCTTGCTTCCCGAAAATGGGTCTTTTCGCAATTCCCTTATGAACTGATTCTTGATTTCAAACTGCACGTCATCCCCACTAGCTGGCCTAACCAAACCAGGCCCTTGCTCTTCTCGTGTTAGAGCCAAATATTCCTCGAGCGTGAGGTTTTCAATGTCCACTTCTGCCATGGTACCTGAAACTTAAAACTGATCGTGAGAAACTGAAAATAAAAATTAAAATTACAAATTTAATAAAATCCTAATAGCTCCCCAGCAGCGGCGCCAAAAACTTGATGCAGGTTTTACCGACCAGGATTTAATATTTATAAGTTGCTCATTTACCTAAGGTCTACCTAATGCACTATCGGGCAGTGTACCCGGTCGTGTGAGGTATAGCTAGTTGGTAAAGCCGAGGTCGTTCCAAGAGCTATGCGTGTGTCTATCTAAGTTTAGTGTCACGTTTAAAAGGGGGGGGGGGTTTATGATTGTAGAAATTAATTAACTAATAAATGTAAATGAAAAGACAAGTAAATAAATAGAAGATAATCAATAGGGAGAAGCAGTGTTAACCTAATTACTACTCTTGTTATTATTATGATTAGTTTTCTATCAAGTGCATCCCATCGTTTCATCTGGGGGTCATATACATTAAGGATCAGAGGGTTAAATCACCTAAATCTATCTTACACCTTGTCCTATTCCCGCCTATTGTAAAGAAGAGAGTTCATCGGTCGACGTGAACCTACGAAGATGCAAGAGTCATTAAGTACCTCTACTAACTTGGACAAGTCTAGCGAGATGCGGGTATTGGTCACATCTTACAATCCCTCTAGCTTTTTTAAGCATATCGCATTGGTAGGTGGTCCTAGGGTTAATTTGCACATGTATGGTGATATTTCTATCACCAAGTCACATCCTCATTGGCTTGGGGTCCTAGGGTTAATTCACCAAGCCTCCAAGGAACTACCAATACTCAACACTACCAAAACTAGAGTGTCCTAAGACTAGCCAAGAAAGTATACAAACAAGACGATAATAGATGCATAGAAAACTAAATCATAACAATAACAATTTCATAACAAGGCTAACACCAAGAGGTGTTTAGCCACTCATATTCATAATTGCAGTAAAATAAGAGTTTAATATCGCAAATGTAAACATGAATCGAATACAAATAAAAGGAATGAATAAACTTATGATTGGTGTGTGAATTCTCCCTTGGAAATGACTTGTATGCAGATTGAACTTCGTTCCTCATACTCCCTAAGGTTCTACCAACTTCTGTGTGGTGAAAAGTGAATGAATAAACTCGGAATTAGGGCTGGTATTTATAGGCCCAACTTTGCTACGGCGTAGCTGAATGAGTTGCTACGCCGTAGCCTTTGTTAATATCAACTTCGCCGTAGCTTGATCAAGTGCTACGGGCGTAGTTTCTTCCTTAGATGCTTCTACGGCGTAGTTATTTGGGAAACTACGCCGTAACTTCTTCTTTGGCCACGTGAGTTCTTTACTGCCTAATTTTGGGGTCTACGCCGTAGGTGGAGAGTTGCTACTCTGTAGAGCCCTTTAGTAGATCATTACGCCGTAGTCATGGCTGAGCAACGCCGTAGTCTTCATAAGTACTTGCTACGGTGTAGGTAGATGAAACCTATACGCCGTAGTTGGTGCAGAATCCGCATACTTCACATATTTTCTCTTTAGTCCTTCCATTTCCGCGTTTCTTCGTTCCTTTACTCATCTTTGCCTGAAAACAGAATATAAACGAATAAGAGTATATATCCTAACATATGAATACAAAAGATGAGTAATTAAGGGGAAATTAACACTTAAATCATGGACTTATTTGATGTTGTCACATGGTTGACAAATATTTGCTATACTCTAATCCTAATCAAAAAGCCGGAACACGCAAAATTTCTGACAGTGCCACTATTCGACCTCACCATTAGCACTTTTAGTCCCATATTTATTATATTTTATTTATATATAGTACTTCTTTTCTTTTTATTCCTTTTTTAAAATATAGTAAATAAACTTTTTTAATTCACTCCCACTTACTTTAATAACTTTTTCTCTTTCTACATCAAATCCAAATCCAAATTCAAATCCTAATCCAAATCTTATTAGCATGAATCACAATGGGAATAGGTTTCAGTATTAGGTGGAATGACAATGGATTTTACTAAGGGTCCGTTTGGTTAGCAAGTGGGATTGGAATTGGATTCGGATTTGTGAAATGTTTGAAAGAAAAAGATTAGAGAGAAAATAAATTATTTATATAAAATAAAATTATAAGTGAATTTAAAGTAATGTTTTTTATTTATTTAATAATGATTTTCTATTTAAATTTTAATATGGAAGAAGAGATAGATAAAGACATTAGTTGGGTGACCCACATGATAAAGTGTGCAAAATATTAAATCCGGATTATTATTTTTTTGATACCAACTAATATACATAGGAATAAGATCTATCACATTTTGATTGATTGATTCCCAATTTGGGGGGCCCGCATGACAACCAAACACCTAAAATTTGCTTTCTATCATTCAATTCCCTTGACACCCATCAACAAAACGAGCCCTAAATGTTTCATTCCTAAAAATATTGTTTTTTTTGGTAAAAGGTCAAAATGACCCGGTAAATGTATTACTCCAAAAAAACATTTAAGTACAAAGGATATAGGTGAAATCTCATATCTCAGCTCGTTACATAGGTGATAAAGCTTACATAACAAGGTGGACAGCTAAATAGCTTAAAAACTAACAAAGACTAATGCTTATGACATGCCATAAGCACTTACAACTCAAGAAACAAAGAAACAAGCTAACCAGCAGCTACTGTGAAAGACTGTATTCGGATTCAAGTTAGCCGATTCTTTATTCAAATTAGCAACATGTTCACCATCTTCATCTTCATCGTTCACCAATGCAGCATACGAATTAGATGTTGTAATGTTACCTTCCTTAGAGGTAGGACCAGTAAACTTCAACATAGACGACGATTTAGATACATTACCCGTAGTATTAGCTCCCTTCTTAGGTTCACTAGTAGCCGCCTTCGGCTCATATCTGACATTCTGTTTAACAGATGGACCAACAAACTGATTTCCATTAGTAGACTTGGCTTTACCCTTCTTCTTTTTCTTACCCACCTTTTGGAAACCATCATTATTCAGCATCACAGTAGGAGTTACCACATGTGAAGTAGAAACAACAGGAGGGCTCACCACCTATTTGGGACATTGATCATGGGTATGACCAAATATTTTGCATATATCACACCTGGGAGGCCTCCATTCATATTCAACCCGGATAGTCTCTTTAGTAAAACCCTCCCCAGAAAGTGAAGGAAAACCAATAGTAACAACCTCCACGAGATCAGCATCAGAATTGACCTCAATAAGACATCTAGCAAAACTACTTCTACCCCATGAATCAATAAGACATCTAGCAAAACTACTTCTACCCCATGAATCCTTAGACATAGAGCTCATGTAAGAATCAAGCATAACAGGTTTACCAATAAATGTAACAATCAAACTAATACCATCCTTTTCAAAAACTTGGAGAGGAACATCATGCAATTTAACCCACATCGGAATGCTAGTCAATTCTTCCTTACGCAAACTAGTATCCGTAGACCATTTCTTGAGAATTATTAGATATTTGCGTATCATTCAAGGGCCACCTTCCAAAACAGCTTCTAAACCGGCCAATGTATCAAATTTAAAGAAAAAGAAGCCTTTGGAATTCATCATAATCCTTTTTNAACAAAGAAACAAGCTAACCAGCAGCTACTGTGAAAGACTGTATTCGGATTCAAGTTAGCCGATTCTTTATTCAAATTAGCAACATGTTCACCATCTTCATCTTCATCGTTCACCAATGCAGCATACGAATTAGATGTTGTAATGTTACCTTCCTTAGAGGTAGGACCAGTAAACTTCAACATAGACGACGATTTAGATACATTACCCGTAGTATTAGCTCCCTTCTTAGGTTCACTAGTAGCCGCCTTCGGCTCATATCTGACATTCTGTTTAACAGATGGACCAACAAACTGATTTCCATTAGTAGACTTGGCTTTACCCTTCTTCTTTTTCTTACCCACCTTTTGGAAACCATCATTATTCAGCATCACAGTAGGAGTTACCACATGTGAAGTAGAAACAACAGGAGGGCTCACCACCTATTTGGGACATTGATCATGGGTATGACCAAATATTTTGCATATATCACACCTGGGAGGCCTCCATTCATATTCAACCCGGATAGTCTCTTTAGTAAAACCCTCCCCAGAAAGTGAAGGAAAACCAATAGTAACAACCTCCACGAGATCAGCATCAGAATTGACCTCAATAAGACATCTAGCAAAACTACTTCTACCCCATGAATCAATAAGACATCTAGCAAAACTACTTCTACCCCATGAATCCTTAGACATAGAGCTCGTGTAAGAATCAAGCATAACAGGTTTACCAATAAATGTAACAATCAAACTAATACCATCCTTTTCAAAAACTTGGAGAGGAACATCATGCAATTTAACCCACATCGGAATGCTAGTCAATTCTTCCTTACGCAAACTAGTATCCGTAGACCATTTCTTGAGAATTATTAGATATTTGCGTATCATTCAAGGGCCACCTTCCAAAACAGCTTCTAAACCGGCCAATGTATCAAATTTAAAGAAAAAGAAGCCTTTGGAATTCATCATAATCCTTTTTAAGCCATGTTTCACCCAGTTATTCCTAGCATAGTATTCAACAACTGGAAACGCCATCCTCTTACCAATAAAATAGCCATACAAAGTGTGTTCCAACCGAGAACTAACCTTTTCAACCACTTTACGGGGAATAGAGATGTTAACACCTTCAAATACGGGTTCGGCAACCAGGGGACAAAAATTAATAGCAATTTTAGGATGGTCATCCCTCAAACCCGCAGCTCCAGCATAGGATGTAGCATTAGCATTGATGTCCATAGCTTTGACAATAGGAGACTCATTAGGAGATTTAGGGGTATCTATTTCAGCCTTAAAAGCCTCCCACAAACCATCTAAAGCATCCATTATCATGGTTCGAACATCACTTTCCAAATCAGCCCACATCGGATATTTACCCTCTTCAATACCCGCAGTGAAATCATCAATATTCTTTGGAGTTTTAATTGACACACCAAACAAAGCGTCAATATAATCTAGTTTACTTGTAATAGAAGACGCCGCACCTTCCTTAGGACCTGAAGCATGTACAAGACCTGAAGCATGTGGAACCGGCTCCACATGAATCACATGATTAGTAGAGGGAGATGGTGTCGTATCACATGGCTGTCCAACCGAGTCATCACCAACAACATTCCTACTAGATTTCTTTTGTTTCCTCATAGTCACATACGACAAAGGATTCGTATTCTCCTCATTAGTCTTGATACTTGTAGTATGATCATTAGTAAAATGATCAGCGACATAACAAAGTAAATCATCACTTGTAGGCTTCTCTCCCTTATCATCCATAACAAAAACAGCAATCAAACAAAGAAAGCAAGAAGTGCAAATACGTCTAAACTTCAGTTAACGGGTAAACCCTAGAAAACTAGGATTTTAGAAACGAAAACAGAACTTGTACTAATCTCCTTCCATAATATGCATGCAAGAATCAAAATTAAAGATCATGAATGGAAATCCATATAAAACGATTTTATAATACCTAATACAAACAAAAACCAACCGCCTTAAATCTGTTACAAAACAAACGAAGCAAAAGTAGATCCATTATTAAATACGAATTTAAACAGGTTCTATCATTGGATCGATGCAAGAAACAAGACAAAAGAACTAAAAGAATTATAGTCGGTTTAGGGTTGTAGAGTCGCCAAAATCGCCAAAGGGATTAGGGAGAGTTTACATTTTTTTTTCCGACACTTAGAGGTTGGTAAAACTTTCCTAAAATTATTGTTAGTTATCAATAAAAGTGATACTGGTATCACCATGGTTAAATTAATAATAAGCAAATTTGGTCCCACATGAATAGCTTAAATACCACCCATCCTAGTCGGTTTCGATCTATGGGTATAGATTACATATTTTAATATTTTTTCATCCTAAAACTCGAACTAAACTGCAGATTTAAGAATCATTAGATTCCAACAGTGCAACACCCATGAAACAAATAACCCTTAATTTATTAGTATTTTTTTATTATTTTTTTAATGTATTTTTTTAATGAAAATTTAATTTTAGTTAAATGTGTTTATTTAAACAAAT
>LBNU01037712.1:55329-66092 GCA_014162995.1 Artemisia annua
TGACATTGCAGCATGCTATTCTGAAATCAGACACTTTAGCTGGTGATTGGATTTTAGGCACTAGAGTGATAAGAGTGGAATTAATTTCTTTTAGGATTCTTCCCGTTTCAAAAAATTCCTTGATAGCAGAACACACATCTTTGCTACAACCCCCAAGTCTTTTTGAAAAAATGAGAAGTGAATCCATCTCGTCCTGGTGCCTTATTTGCATCAATCATGAACATAGCTTTTTTGATTTCATCATCACTGACCTCTCTTATCATATGCAGAGTCTCATTATCAGTTAGTTTGGTGTTTAATGAGGAACATTAATACCCAGGAATTTTGGAAGTGACAAACAAACTGGTTAGCAACTTCATTGCCTTCAAATCTATTCCCCAATTCATCATTTATTGCATCAATCCTAATCTTATGGTTGCCTACTCTTAAGAGCTTGTTGTGCAGAGGAAGGAGGCAGGGGAAACTAGCACTTCAACAAGCAATAGTAATTCTCCAAAATCTCCAAAAGTATGGAGTGTCAATAATGTAATTTTGGAAGCATTGAAAAAGACATCAAACAATTTTGCTGGACTGGAATTGGATAGAGAGTATGATGAAAGTGAATTGAGCAAAATAAGGGATAATAAAATGGAGTTTGTTCATACTGTTGACAAGTATTGGAATGTGGAGATTGATGGATGTCAAATGTTCAGTTAAGAAGCTTAAAGGTATCAAGTGTCAACTAAAGAAGCTGGCATGGGTTAATGGAGACATATTTGAGAATGTGGCTAATCTCAGAGAAGCTCTTAAGACTGTACAAATAAAAATTGACAAAGACCCTGCAAAGAAAGCTTTGAGAGAAGAGGAATGTGGAGTGTTAAAGTCTTACATAGAAGCTATGAAAGAGGAGGAAAAACTTTTGTATCAGAAAGCCAAGGTGAAGTGCTTGAGTGTGGGTAATAGAAACAATGCTTACTTCCATAAAGCTCTTAAGAGTAGGCAACATAGAATTAGGATTGATGCAATAAATGATGAATTGGGGAATAGATTTGAAGGCAATGAAGTTGCTAACCAGTTTGTTTGTCACTTCCAAAAATTCCTGGGTATTAATGTTCCTCATTAAAACCAAACTAACTGATAATGAGACTCTGCATATGATAAGAGAGGTCAGTGATGATGAAATCAAAAAAGCTATGTTCATGATTGATGCAAATAAGGCACCAGGACGAGATGGATTCACTTCTCATTTTTTCAAAAAGACTTGGGGGTTGTAGGCAAAGATGTGTGTTCTGCTATCAAGGAATTTTTTGAAACGGGAAGAATCCTAAAAGAAATTAATTCCACTCTTATCACTCTAGTGCCTAAAATCCAATCACCAGCTAAAGTGTCTGATTTCAGACCCATAGCATGCTGCAATGTCATGTTTAAGTGCATAAGTAAGATCATAACAGAGAGAATGAAAGGTGCTCTTGGGAAACTTGTGAGTCAAAATCAGAGTGCTTTCGTTCCCAATAGACAGATTCAAGACAATATCTTACTTTCTCAAGAGCTTTTAAAGGGCTATGACAGGAAAAGAGGTCCAAAAAGAATTGCATTAAAGGTGGATATACAAAAAGCCTATGACTCAGTGAATTGGCAGTTTTTAGAAGATATTCTTGTTGGTTTTGGCTTTCATGAGAGAACGGTGAATTGGATTATGAAGTGTGTGACTACAACAACTTTCTCAGTATGTGTAAATGGGGAGAGGTTTGGATATTTCAAAGGAGGGAGGGGCTTGAGGCAAGGAGACACCATGTCCCCTTACGTGTTTACATTGGTCATGGAAATTCTAACACTAGTAATGGATAAGAAAGTGGAGAGTTCTAATGAGTTCAAATACCATTTTGGATGCAAAAGCTTAAAGATCACACATTTGTGCTTTGCAGATGACGTGCTTCTCTTTTGCCATGGTGATACTAAGTCAGTGGAAGTGATGAAGAATGCCATTGAGGAATTTGGTTCATATTCTGGTTTAACCCCTAATTACAATAAAAGCACAATTATATTTGGAAGCCTGAGTGATGAAGAACAAAGCAGAATTTTGGAAATAATGCCCTTCAAGGTTGAAAAACTACCTGTTAGATACCTTGGAGTACCTCTTATTTCTAAAATATTGGGGGTAAAGGATTGTAAATGTGTCATTGATAGAGTGAAAATTAAGGTGAGTAAGTGAGTAACTAGAAAATAGGTGCTTGTCATATGCTGGGAGGCTTCAGTTAGTTGCATCAGTCCTGGAGTCAATTCATGTGTATTGGGCCTCTGTCTTCTTATTACCTCAAGCTACTATTAAAGACATAAACAAGATGCTTAACTTTCTATGGAATCAGAATGAGGAGTCTAAGGGTAAAGCTAAAGTGAGTTGGAAGAATATTTGTAAGCCAAAAAGTAAGGGTGGACTAGGTCTCAAGTATCTAAGCATGTGGAACAAAGCTATGATTGCAAAACATTTGTGGCATGTTGCTGTTGACAAAAACTCTTTATGGGTAAAATGAGTTAATACAGTGAAGCTTAAAAGAAAAAGTATATGGGCTGTTAGTGAGGAAGGCAATGACAGTTGGGGTTGGAGGAATATACTAAGGTTAAGGAATGAAGTGCAACAGTACATGGTTATAAAAGTGGGGGATGGAAGGAAAGCATCAGCATGGTTTGATAATTGGAGTCCCATTGGGGCCTTAATTAATCATATTTCTTACAGAGACCTGTACAATGCTAGGCTTAGTGCAGATCTTAAGATTGCTGAGATAATGAATGATGGTGTGTGGAATTGGCCAGAGGAATGGTACCAAGACTTCTCTATGATTACTCAGATGACACCAACTAAAGATACTTTAATGTGGAGAAGCAGAAATGGGAAGTTTTGGAAATTCTCAGTAAGTCAAGCATATGAAGACCTACAGCCAGATGTTGTTGATGTTACATGGAGTAAGATTGTATGGTATTCCTAAAATATCCCTAAACACTCTTTCATCTTGTGGCTTGCCATCCAAAACAGACTTGTCGTTTATGCTATAAGGATATGGATTCACACAAGCATCTATTCTATAAATGCTGTTATGCTAAAAAGATATGGAGTAAGATACTGAATAAGCTACAGATCAGTTAGAATGGGATGATATTGTAAAGAAGTTTGTTGACAACTTTAAGGGAAAGACCATTGATAGTATTGTAAGAGCTTTGTGCCTAGCTGCAAGTGTCTACTTTATATGGCAAGAAAGGAATTCGAGGCTATTCAGTGATAATAAGAGAAATTAGGAAGAGGTGTGCAATACAATATGTGAAACTGTCAGATTAAGATTAATGAGCCTAAAGGTGAAAAAGTCCAAAGCTACCACAAGAGTGCAGAAATTATGGGGAATTCAGTGGAAGGAAGAAGCAATGTAACAGTAAAACATGTTAACAAGCTGCTATATTGGAGTATGAAAGACCTAATAAGGATCTCAAGATGTTGTATCGAGGAATTAATATCTTTGTTGTAATACATTCCTAGTAAAGGAGTGTTTGGGATAAGACTTATCCTTATGGCAGATCAATTTGCAGGCTACTACAGTTGGATCATTCCTTGTACTTGGAGTCTCAAATGGTGTGACTGTACCTTTTCAAGATCCATAAACTCCATATTTAGCCTTGGGAGGGAATTTGTGAGATTTATGGTGAGAAAAGGAGGTCTAATTCATAGTAGATGTACCATAATAAAGGAATGGTGACTGTGAAGGGTAAGTAGCTTGGGTGGGTGGTGTATGATGGGTGGAATAAAGAGGTGTGTAAGATGAACCTTCTTGGTCCACCCAATACATCACCACAGGAGGAATGGTTGGGCTTCCCTCAAGGTATGTGTTTCCAAACAATTGAAGCCATTCTTAAAAGATGGAAATGTAGGTTGTTTGGAAGAGCTCTTGACTGGAAGGGTAAAGGGTTCCTAGTGATGCCAGCTCCTTATTCGGTTTTTTTGTCATGCGTTCAATAGCATGCTTTTATACAAGAGAATCCTAGCATAAGTCTATTCCGTTGTGCTGAAGTTTAGTCTATAGGATAACTTATGATGCATTCCAAATGTCATTATCAACCAAAAAATTTGTATCAATTAGAACAGCTGTAATGGTTAAATTACCCCAAATTCCAACTTCAAAATGTGACAAAAGCTGCAATATTCTTGGGATGTAGCCCGTAGGGTCTATAAAGTAAATACAAAAGCATATATTAGTTATTATTTACTATGTTATGCTGTTTCTAACACGAACCAATTTACATTTACAGGTTCAGTGGATCTTCTATTAGCATGACTTGAAAGAGAATTATGCAGAAGAATACCATGCTGTTATCCTGAAAGCCTTCGCTTTAGAGTTTCTTGGCTGCTTTATTTACATTGTTTCGTATTTTGTTACTATTTTACTTTCCCGGATTCCAGATTTCCCTGTTGTCTTGTTGTAATTGCATTTACTGCTTTATTTTCAGAATGCTACATTTGTTGTTTACAGATGGTTTTATGCTATTGTCTAAATTGGAACTATGTTTGTTTCATTTTTATTTATCTGTAAACTTTCTTAAAAGGGGTATCATAGATTTATCTGCACATGCTGTCTCATGGGTTAAATCAGAAGTCGTTTATTAATAGATGAATGATAGTAGTACCGGTTTGGGTGACCGACCGGGAAGTCCTCACTTGGGAACCACAAGCTCTAATGATATCATGCGAATCGGGAATACGAGTGGGGTTATCCCCTTAGGATTGAGGAATTAATATCTTTGTTGTAATACATTCCTAGTAAAGGAGTGTTTGGGATAAGACTTATCCTTATGGTAGATCAATTTGCAGGCTACTACAGTTGGATCATTCCTTGTACTTGGAGTCTCAAATGGTGTGACTGTACCTTTTCAAGATCCATAAACTCCATATTTGGCCTTGGGAGGGAATTTGTGAGATTTATGGTGAGAAAAGGAGGTCTAATTCATAGTAGATGTACCATAATAAAGGAATGGTCACTGTGAAGGGTAAGTAGCTTGGGTGGGTGGTGTATGATGGGTGGAATAAAGAGGTGCGTAAGATGAACCTTCTTGGTCCACCCAATACATCACCACAGGAGGAATGGTTGGGCTTCCGTCAAGGTATGTGTTTCCAAACAATTGAAGCCATTCTTAAAAGATGGAAATGTAGGTTGTTTGGAAGAGCTCTTGACTGGAAGGGTAAAGGGTTCCTAGTGATGCCAGCTCCTTATTCGGTTTTTTGTCATGCGTTCAATAGCATGCTTTTATACAAGAGAATCCTAGCATAAGTCTATTCCATTGTGCTGAAGTTTAGTCTATAGGATAACTTATGATGCATTCCAAATGTCATTATCAACCAAAAAATTTGTATCAATTAGAACAGCTGTAATGGTTAAATTACCCCAAATTCCAACTTCAAAATGTGACAAAAGCTGCAATATTCTTGGGATGTAGCCCGTAGGGTCTATAAAGTAAATACAAAAGCATATATTAGTTATTATTTACTATGTTATGCTCTTTCTAACACGAACCAATTTACATTTACAGGTTCAGTGGATCTTCTATTAGCATGACTTGAAAGAGAATTATGCAGAAGAATACCATGCTGTTATCCTGGAAGCCTTCGCTTTAGAGTTTCTTGGCTGCTTTATTTACATTGTTTCGTATTTTGTTACTATTTTACTTTCCCGGATTCCAGATTTCCCTGTTGTCTTGTTGTAATTGCATTTACTGCTTTATTTTCAGAATGCTACATTTGTTGTTTACAGATGGTTTTATGCTATTGTCTAAATTGGAACTATGTTTGTTTCATTTTTATTTATCTGTAAATGTTTGTTTCATTTTTATTTATCTGTAAACTTTCTTAAAAGGGGTATCATAGATTTATCTGCACATGCTGTCTCATGGGTTAAATCAGAAGTCGTTTATTAATAGATGAATGATAGTAATATATATTTTTGCATATGAATTTTTGTTTTTATTGATTAAGGTGGCTGACGATGTCTCATGTCTGAGTGACGGATTAAGGTGGAATGATTTGTTTGAGGCCGTCTCCAACAAAAAAACATCATATCTGATGTTGTTGTATTAAAAACAATCTATACAATCAATACAATGTATTTGGGTCGGTCAAATATTAGTTAAAAAGTTATCTCAATGATATGTTTGCATACTTTTGTTGAAAGGTAAAAATATTACAAAAACTAGCAAGGACTTAAGAAGCTAGTAAACCAAGGGATAATATGAGTTTACGAGTCAATTGAGGATTTGAAACTAAGCGAAACCAACGTAAAGAATCTTTATATCACCTATTGGAAATCCATAAAAACGATCGTATTTAGCTTCCATTCTCAACCGCGTTTCTGGCACACACAGAGACATCGTTAGGCAAATCCTGCAAGATCAATCGATCTGCCTGCTCGCGATCCGCTATAAGATCGAGCATCCTACTTTATATTTTTGATACTGATGCAAATGCCAAAATCTACGAGTCTTGTTAATAGCGCGCGTGTTGTCATTGACATGCTTCAAAATTAGGAGTTCTATTAACATGCCATAGTTAGGAGTTACAAAAGGTTGTTGCAATCATGAATTATTAAATAATTAATAACATAGAAAATGATAGACTTTAATTGTTTTGTGATGATATTGAAACAAAAGAAAGTATAAGTTATGTCCGGCAATTTGATATGCGATGTTACAAGATGAAATGAAAACTAGATCTCAGATGAGAGTATGTGATCATGACTGATGAATCATAAATCTTTTTCATTTAGTGAAAGCCAATGTTTCTAAAAGCCGGATTAGAAATCAAACTGGCTGTCCTACTAGTTCCGATGGTTCAATTGGTCGCTCGCTCCCCGAAAACCGGAGAGCAAATACATATCTCACTCACTTATGTTAATGTTAATACAAATAATGTCAAAAACGTCATTTGCATTATTCGGTCTCTTCTAGTTTTGATAATCACAAAATACAAACACACGTTACGTAAAACTACGTTTAATAAGTTTTTGATCGAGAAAACTCGTTTTCATTTCCAACATCACTTAAGGTATGTATAAACATCTACCATCTTGTGTATGTGATCAAATGACTTATTTTTCACCTAAACTTTACATTTTCATGTCACAAAACATTTTTACAAAAGTATTTTTGTATGATTTAAAGAAATGTTTTATTAAGAAAATGTTTTCAAATTTCAAATTTATAACAGCCATATTTCCCGCTCAAAACCGACATAAATTTTTCACCAGATAAGGTTTCACCACGTCAGGACAAAAATGGGAGCGTATGTCGGGACGGTCACTTAAATAAGGTGGCGGTCCCTTATCGATACGGGACCGTCTGGTGTTTATGGGACCGTGATCTCTCTCCNAGTATTTTTGTATGATTTAAAGAAATGTTTTATTAAGAAAATGTTTTCAAATTTCAAATTTATAACAGCCATATTTCCCGCTCAAAACCGACATAAATTTTTCACCAGATAAGGTTTCACCACGTCAGGACAAAAATGGGAGCGTATGTCGGGACGGTCACTTAAATAAGGTGGCGGTCCCTTATCGATACGGGACCGTCTGGTGTTTATGGGACCGTGATCTCTCTCCTGTCGTCTATAAATACAGAACTGTTGTTTTGCTGAAAACTTTACCTCTTGTGCACTGAAACTTTCTGTAATGCAAAATCCTTTCCAAAACATAGTCTTTGATCACATTATCGGGTTCTTAGTTGTTTACAAGTGATCACACTCATCATCCTTCCATAGTGCAAGAGAAGAACATTCATTGTAGTCAAGAGAGTTAAAGAGGAGTGATACTCATTGTTGCGGATTCATCATTACTTTCATTCATTAATTCTTGTATGTAATAGGACTTGAGTGCAAGTCTTATATTGTGTATTGTGTTAGATCGTGTCATCGTGTTGGTACGAGGTGTGAAGCCACGTGGGCTTTGTTAGATTGGTTCTAGCTAGGATTAGAACTCGACATTCTGCTTAGTGTCTTTAAACATGGTGTAAGCTTGTGTAAGGTTTGTTCCGCCATAAGGGAGCGTGTTGATATAGTGTTTGTGAAACTCTCGAGTGTGAGACTCGAGGAGTGGAGTAGGGACGAAGGAGTGAGCTTCGTGGCCGAACCACTATAAATCCGCGTGTCACGGTTTGATCTTTCCTTGGTTTACTTTTGTTTACTTACATGTTATTGATTATATATGTTGTTGTTTTGAGTTCACATAAATATCGAATCGAACATTTTCATAAACTCGACTTGTAAAGTAAACTTTCTAAAACGAAATTAAAAACGGTGAAACTATTCAACCCCCCCCCCCTTCTAGTTTCTATAATTGGTATCAGAGCCAGGTTACTCAAGACTTTTTAAAATATACTGTATTTTAAAACTTGAAACGATCAATGGAATTTGAAAAATATCAAGAAGGGCAATCTATGCAAAGACCACCACTCTTTGAAACCGATAGTTTTTATTTATTGTAAAACTCGATTCGAAACGTATGTGAAATCAAAAGATCTTGATCTTTGGCATGTTATTACTATGGGTGACTTCAAACCTATCGAATATAACCCGGAAACTAAACAAAATGAAGTTGTTTCTTATGACAACCAAAGTGATAATCTTAAAAAGAAATTAGCTAAAAATGATGAAGCAAAAATGGTTATTTTCAATGCTTTACCTAAAAAGTAATTTCAAAGAATTTTCATGTGTAATACGGCTCAAGATATTTGGAAAACTTTGTTGGTCACTCATCAAGGTAATAATCAAGTCAAAGATAACAAGATTTATCTTTTGGTCCAACAATATGAACAATTAGTCATTCCCGAAGACGAATCCATAGATAGTGCATTTGCAAGATTTAACACCATTATCACGAGTTTAAAAGCACTCAATGAAGGTATTTCTGTCAAAAGTTGTGTTAGGAAAATTCTCAGGGCTTTACATCCAAAATGAAGAGCAAAGGTCACGGCGATTGAAGAATCAAAAGACTTGGCATCTCTATCATTAGATGAGCTCATTGGAAACTTGAAGGTCCATAAGTTAATCATCAAAAATGATTTCGAGATTGTCAAAAGCAAAGTGGAAAGGAGATCCATTTCCTTGAAAGCTAAAAAGGAGTTATGTGATGATGAAGACTCAAGCTCGGAAAGTGAAGATGAAGAATATGCTCTAGCCGTTAGAGATTTCAAGAAATTCTTCAAGCGAAGAGGAAGATTCGTAAGACAACCACGAGATGAAAAGAAAGCACCTCCAAAAGCTCGTGAAGATAGATATAGCAAGGGCGAGAAAAGATGCTTCGGGTGTGGCGACACAAGACACTTAGTTGGAGATTGTCCACACCAAACAAAGGACAAGAACCAAAGGGCATATGTAAGTGGTCCTTGGAGTGATAGCGATGAAGATGGTAAGAATGAAACTTGTCTCATGGCCGGATCTTCAAAAGAGATATGTATCGAAACCGATAACTATGATATTTGCTCGTTAGATTCACTTGAACTAGACAATGAGTATGATAAAATTTGTATATTAAGCCAAAAGATTATTTCGAAAAACAAATCCTTAAAAGAGGCTAAATCAAAATTGGAAAAAGAAATATTGGAATTGAAAGATAAACTTTCTAAGCTTGAAAAAGGAAAAGAAATCAATTTGGAATGTAAGTCTTGTGAAAAGCTTAAAATCGAAAATGAGGAGCTCAAAGAGGAAGCCTCAAAATTAAGTAAATTTGAAAAGAGTACTCATACACTAAAACAAATAATAGGAGCTCAAAAGGCTTCCGATAATAAAACCGGTATAAGATATAACTTTGCTGAGGCATCTACTAGTATATCAAAGCAAATAAAATTTTTGAAACCTCAGTCTGAAGGATCTAATGGTGGCGGTCCCTCAAATCCACCAGACGATCCCTAACCTATAAAGGACCGTCCCCTAGATAAAGGACTGTCTCCAGTAAACAAGGTCGTGTTCATGGCTAAACCAATCCATGATTCTGATCCAAAACAATTAACCGTAATGAATTCAGAAATACCCATTGCTAGTGTAAAAGAGGTAAAGCAATTCTATAAACCAACACCAAAACCCGGATTAGGATACAACAAACCAACCATAGGATCTAGATCTTCACCTCCTAGAAAAACAAATGGACAAACTAAAACAAGAGTAACTAGAAATCAAAATTATCAAAGGAATAATTCAATGAGTTGGAGAAATGATTTTCTTCCAATGGGATTTTACTTACCATATCAACACCCTAGGCAAATGCAACAAATGTATAGGATGTTTGGTGCTAACAACTTTGGACCCATGAGATATTGGGGACCATATGTTTGAGTTTGTCTATGTTATCACTAGATATGCTTGGGAATTGACTTAGAGCCCAACGAATGGGTTAAAGATAGTGGGTGTACTAATCGCATGACGGGCAACTGCAAGCTATTCTCATCATATAATGCAAGTAGTGGAGGTAACGTTACATTCGGTAGTAAACTCAAGGGTAACATCATCGGCAAAGGTACAATCACTCATAACTCTCTTAGTATAATTAATGTAGAACATGTAGATAATCTAGGCTTTAATTTACTTAGTATTAGTCAAATTTGTGATAATGATTGCAAGGTAATCTTTTCCAAAGACGATAGTGAAATCATAAAGGATGGGAAAGTAATTGCCAAAGGGATTAGAAAGGGTAACTTATATGTTATGAAGATTAGCAATAAACCTAGTGATAATATATGCTTAGCTACGGTTAATGATAATTCTA
>LBNU01037712.1:92451-119966 GCA_014162995.1 Artemisia annua
GCGGAGGAGCTCAAGGGAACCGTGGACCCGGAGGAAGTGGACAGAACTATGGGAATCGAAGAGCTGGAGGAATTCGAATAACCCAGGCACTAGCAATCAGCAAGGAAATGTGGGAGCCGCCCAAGGAAGGGTGTATGCAATTAAGAAGGAGATCAAGGAAGACCCGGGTGTCGTCACGGGTACGCTTCTCCTCAATAATTGCTACGCTTTCATATTGTTTGATACTGGTGCCGATAGGAGTTTCGTGTCCACTACATTCATGCCTTTACTAGGAGTTTCCCCGACCGCCCTAGGAACCATCTATGATGTAGAATTAGCAAACGGTAATCTTGAGCGAATAGATACCGTAATCTGTGGTTGCACTCTTAACCTACTTAACCGCCCGTTCAACATCGACCTGTTGCCGGTCACGTTAGGTAGTTTCGACGCCATCATCGGAATGGATTGCTTGTCCGCTCACCGTGCCATGATCCTCTGCGATGAGAAGATCGTTCAGGTACCTTATGGCAAGAAGATCCTAACGATATAGGGAGATCGGAACGATCGCGGAACACCTTCCCGATTGAACCTCATCTCTTGCACTAGAGCCCAGAAGCGTATCGAGAAAGGATGTCATGTATACCTAGCTCAGATCTCTGAGAGGAAAGAGAAAAAGGGGGAGACGAGACGTTTGGAAGACGTACCCCTTGTCAGAGACTTTCCGGAGGTGTTTCCAGACGAGTTGCCTGGACTACCACCGGTTAGACAAGTCGAATTTCAAATCGAATTGTTGTCGGGCGATGCTCCTGTGGCACGAGCACCATTTCGACTCGCCCCCGCTGAGCTAGAGGAGTTGTCGAAGCAATTGGCAGAACTATCGCAGAGAGGATTCATACGGCCGAGCTCATCGCCGTGGGGAGCCCCGGTGTTGTTTGTGAAAAAGAAAGACGGATCTTTCCGCATGTGTATCGATTATCAGGAACTGAACAAGTTGACGGTGAAGAACCGATACCCACTCCCAAGGATCGACGATTTATTCAATCAGCTCCAAGGATCGAGCATTTACTCGAAAATCGATCTGCGATCCGGGTATCATCAACTTAGGGTATGGGAAGAGGATATCCCCAAGACTGCGTTCAGAACCCGATATGGCCACTATAAGTTTCAAGTGATGCCATTTGGTTTGACCAACGCACCAGCGGTATTCATGGACCTCATGAACCGGGTGTGCAGACCATATTTGGATAAGTTTGTGATATTATTCATAGACGATATCCTCATCTACTCCAAGAGTGAGAAGGAACACGAGGAACACCTGACACTCATATTGACTCTACTGAGAGAAGAGCAATTGTACGCCAAATTCTCTAAGTGTGAATTTTGGATTTCGACCCTGCAATTCTTGGGCCACGTGATCGACAGCGAGGGAATTCATGTGGACCCTACTAAGATAGAGTCAGTCAAGGAGTGGACCGCACCTACCACCCCTACTGAGGTTCGTCAATTCTTGGGCTTAGCCGGCTATTACCGGAGATTCATCAAGGGATTCTCTAAGATAGCCAAACCGCTAACCCAGTTGACACAGAAGGGCGTGAAGTACGTATGGGGTGAGGAAGAAGAAGAAGCATTTCGACTACTGAAGGAGAAGTTGTGTAGTGCCCCAATTTTGGCCCTGCCCGAAGGGAATGAGGATTTCATTGTTTACTGTGACGCTTCGCATAAAGGTCTAGGAGTTATCTTAATGCAGAGAGAGAAAGTGATAGCTTATGCATCACGTCAGCTTAAGACACATGAGGAGAACTACACCACCCATGATTTAGAGTTAGGTGTTGTAGTTTTCGCTCTTAAAATCTGGAGGCATTACTTATACGGTACGAAGTGTGTTATTTACACTGACCATAAGAGTCTGCAACACATCTTGAATCAGAAGGAACGGAATATGAGGCAGCGTCATTGGTTGGAGCTGCTAAGTGACTATGACTGTGAGATTCGCTATCATCCCGGTAAGGTGAATGTGGTTGCTGATGCACTTAGTAGGAAGGAAAGGATACCTCCACTAAGGGTTAGGTCATTGGGAATGACCATCAGTTCACCACTACCGGCTCAGATATTAGAAGCCCAAGCTGAGGCACTGAGGGAGGAAAATCGACCCGCTGAAAACCTCTNNNCCGACCATAAGAGTCTGCAACACATCTTGAATCAGAAGGAACTGAATATGAGGCAGCGTCGTTGGTTGGAGCTGCTAAGTGACTATGACTGTGAGATTCGCTATCATCCCGGTAAGGCGAATGTGGTTGCTGATGCACTTAGTAGGAAGGAAAGGATACCTCCACTAAGGGTTAGGTCATTGGGAATGACCATCAGTTCCCCACTACCGGCTCAGATATTAGAAGCCCAAGCTGAGGCATTGAGGGAGGAAAATCAACCCGCTGAAAACCTCTATGGAATGGTGGAGAAAGAGAACGGCTTCGTGAAGCGCTCCGACGGGACATTATGCTTCAAGGATCGAAGCTGGATACCACTCCACGGAGGGATTTGCGAGCTAATTATGCATGAGTCGCATAAGTCGAAGTACTCCATACACCCAGGATCCGATAAGATGTATCAGGACCTGAAGAAGCTTTATTGGTGGCCCAATATGAAGGCCGACATCGCTACGTACGTTAGCAAGTGTCTGACTTGTTCAAGAGTGAAGGCCGAACATCAGAATCCATCAGGATTGCTAGTACAACCTGAACTTCCAGTTTGGAAATGGGAAAGGTTTACCATGGACTTCATCACGAAGCTGCCTAAGACTGCTAGCGGTTGTGATACGATTTGGGTAATCGTAGATCGACTTAATAAGTCTGCCCATTTCCTACCCATCAGCGAGAACGACGGTGTGGACAAGTTAGCCCGTCCGTATCTGAAGGAGATTGTCTCTCGTCACGGTGTACCGGTATCCATCATCTCTGACCGTGATAGCCGATTTACGTCGCATTTTTGGTATTCGCTTCAGACCGCGATGGGAACCAAGCTGGATATGAGCACAGCTTACCACCCTCAAACCGACGGTCAAAGCGAGAGGACCATCCAGACTTTGGAAGATATGCTCAGAGCTTGCGTTATAGATTTCGGAAAAGGCTGGGAGAGGCATCTGCCACTAGCTGAGTTTTCCTATAACAACAGCTACCATACCAGCCTTAAGGCCGCACCATTTGAGGCGTTGTATGGCCGAAAATGCCGCTCTCCTGTAAGCTGGGCCGAGGTGGGTGATAGTCAACTCACCGGTCCTGAGCTCATCCTCGAGAAAATCGAGAAGGTTGTCCAGATTAGTAACCGTCTCTAAGCTGCACGCGATCATCAAAAGAGCTATGCCGACCGGAGACGTAAACCTCTTGAGTTCCAGGTTGGAGAACGAGTCATGTTGAAGGTTGATATGTGCTTATTCACATATCTTTTATTCACCATTATTAGACTATTTTAGACCAAAAACTAACGTTCAAAGCCAAAGATATCGTGTTTTTGTGTTTATGACTGTGCAGGTNATCGGAGACGTAAACCTCTTGAGTTCCAGGTTGGAAACCGAGTCATGTTGAAGGTCTCACCATGGAAAGGAGTGATACGTTTCGGCAAGCGTGGGAAGCTCAATCCCAGTTACATAGGACCGTTTCCGATTCTGGAAAGGATTGGACCGGTAGCCTACCGACTGGAACTGCCATCAGAGCTGAGTAACGTGCATGACGTTTTCCACGCCTGCAACTTGAAGAAATGTCTTTCTGACAAAATCCCGATCACTCGGTTAAGAAAGATTAGAATCGAGGAGAATCTGAATTTCACCGAGGAACCCGTTGAGGTTATGGATCGAGAAGTCAAGCGACTTAAGCGTAGTCACATTCCTATTGTTAAAGTTCGGTGGAATACCCATCATGGTCCGGAATTCACGTGGGAACGTGAAGGCGAGATCATGAGGAAGTATCCACATCTCTTTTCGTCCCCGACTAAGTAACTTTAGTGAAACCCGGGACGGGTTTCTTTTGAGGCTGGGAGGCTGTGATAACTGATAATTTCGGGCCTTGCTAATAATATATTTTATCTATTTTATGCGTGAGTCGTGAGTATCCCTGGTTTCCTAGTGAGTACCACTGCGTGTCTTGGCACAACAAATAGAGAAAACGTGAAAATATAGAAAATAAACGAATAATAATAAAGGCATACGTGTTTATAACCAAAGTTTATGTAAAAACGCTCCTAAAGTCAATATAATAACTTCGGAAGCTCGGAAAAATATTTATGATGCATTTTATTTATCCCGGTCACGATATGGTAAAAATATTGAGAGATTGGCGAGATTGGTCCTTGTGGGAGCAGTAGGGTTTGTTATCAGTCCCCTTGCACTCACCACCCTATATATACTACTTATATTAGATTTTTAGGGTTATTCGTCTTCTCCTTTCTCTTTCTCGCTGCTATTCACACACACACACCCACAAGTTTATCCGGCCACTTTTCCGGCGATATTTCCTCCACTACTGCGCGTACAAACGCACCACCACCACCAAACTTCACCATTTTTTATCCTCTATCTTTTGAGCATAAGCACGCGCCATATAAACAACATTAACACAAATTCTATTCAAGTTTTTGGAGCGAACCAATGCTACTTTTCATCCTTTTCTTGTTCTTGTTCGAGCCGTACATCGAGGTGGGTAAACCCATCATTTTCGTGAGGTTTTGACCTCGGTTTGACCAAAAGCCTTAGGGTTTGCGAGATTGTTAATAATAACGAGATTAAACATGATAAAAATGGCTAAATAATGTGTTTGGTATTGAAGTTGGGTCGTGTTTTGTGTTGGTTTGGCTCGAATGGATGTAGCCGAGAGTCTAAGACTCTCGGTGGTGTTTGGTTTTGCTATTAGGAGATGTTTTTGAGTGTTTTGATAGTGGGTTTAGGATTAGGATAGGTAACTTGGATGTTTGGTGATGGGTTTAGGCTTGGAGGTGTGGCCGAGAGGTGTAGGAGGCTCGGATTTGGTTGTTGCTGGTTGGGTTGTTGTCGAGTTGTTGTTGTTGAGTTGTTGATGTCGTTGTGGTGAAGCTGTGTTGGCTGAGAGGTAGGAAGCCGAGATTACTAGAGTCTCGGCAAGGGTTGTTGTGGAGTTCTTGTTGTCGAGTTGTTGTTCTTGTTAAGTTGTCGTTGTTTTTTGTTGTCGCTGTTGTGTTGTTGTGGTCGAAGAGGTAGAGCCGAGACCTCTAGGGTCTCGGTAAGTGGGATTGTTGTTGTTTTGTTGTTGTTAATGTTGTGGTTGGCCGAGGAGTAGAGCCGAGACCTCTAGGGTCTCGGCAAGTGGTATGTTGCTAGTTGTGGTTGTTAAAGTGGCTAACTAGGAATAGATTAATGTTTATTATTGATTCGAGCAACGTCGTGTGTTACCAAGACTTTCTAGTCTTGTGTGGCCATGACAAGCCGAAATGGACTTATGATACATGATTGGCTTATGACCCATGATAAATGTGACTCGAAAAGTAAAGTGACTCGTTAAATATAATAAACGGTTAAAGTGGTTAATATATATACGTTAACTTTTAAATAAATGTAACGACTAATAATCGTTATTATTTATTTATAAGTTAATAATAATAATAATAATAATAATAATAATAATAATAATAATAATAATTAGAAACCGACGAGTGCGTTAAATAACATCTTCAAGTTAATAAGAAATATTAAAAGACGTCGACAAATGTTTGTTAATATTTCTCGATTAATAAGAAAATGTTAAATAACGACGAAACGAGTTCTAATAGTTATTATTAATAAAAGACAACGAAACATATTTAATACGGAGATGGACGAGTCACTAAACGTTTCGAGGACACGTTTATCGAGACTTACCTTTTTATAAGAATAGGGAGTCGTGTTAGAGTAGGTCGAGTTATGGATTAATTAACGTTAATAGATCCGACTTTTATGGCTTAACGGACTTATTGGGCTGACGAGTCCAATAAGGGCCCAAAAAGCATAATAGTGGAAACTATTAATGGATAATTCATCCTTACGACTCATTGACCAACTTGACTTAACTTTTGGGTGAATAATCGATACGAAAGAGTTATGGAGCTTATTGGGTTGACGAATCCGATAAAGACTCGATGACTTGTTCGAGGAGTTTATTAAACTAGAAATTGAGAACGTTTGACCCGATTACACAATAGGAGTTGACTAAGTTATCGGTCTTTGTTTGGCGTGAGTTCACTTGAGTTAGAGTCGTGTCATCACCACACACACAAGATACCAAACACACATCTATATGAATATAACGATAACATCTAATAAGAACATATTCTATTTTCTTTATATATATATAAGGTTATAAAGTTCGGATAAGATACTAAGACGAGTTTATTTAATAGGTTGTGCCGAGCCCGCAGTGCCGTGACTTATTAGAGTTCGTGTTTGCTTCTTGTATCACCTCTCGACTACTACTTGAGGTGAGTTCATAGCCCCCTGTTTTACCGTTTTCTCTTCTTTGGGGGAGGATACATGCTCTTCGCTATACTCTTCTTTATATCTTCTTCTATTTGGTCTTTCTTGAGCATTGTGATGTTATTGGTGTTTGTTATGAATTGTTGCATGAGTATTATGGGCTATGTCATTGGTATGTTTATATTATTGGTATGTTTATATTATGGGCTATATTGTCGATATGTTATGATATGGTTTGTGGATTAAGTATGAGACTGCTGTGTAGTACTATCTACATCCTGCAGGTGTATGATAGGATGACTACTAGTGCGGTATTAGCTATAGTGTGCACCTATAGGATTGTCTTTTACATATTATGAATTGTTATTGAGTCATGCTTTATTTTGAGAACCCTTGCGTTGTGTTTTTTGTGTTTGACTCTATGAACTCACCAGCGTAAGCTTACCCGTTTTAGCATGTATTCTCAGGTACTGTGTAGTTTGTGATGTGCAGTTTGCGGACTGAAGGCTTGGTAAGTGTTGCGGGTACAAGGATCAGTCATCGGCTAAAACTCTGATAATAATAAATTTGGGACCTATCTTTATTTATTTTGGGCTTGCTACATTTGGGTTGTAAACCTTAAATTCTTGCTTTAACCATCTATCAAAACTTATTTATGATTATTCTGTTCTATATAATTGTGTTGTGTGCCAATCCAAGTAGCACCCCGGAACTTTGATAAGTCTTCTGCTGTACCAAATTTTGGGGGTGTTACATCCATCCTCTTGTCATCCGGGTTTCCACAACCCTTACCCAAGAACCCATCTCCACCACATCCTCGCAAGTACTAGAGAAGCATGCATGCTCATTAATAAAACCGGACTCTCATAAGCTATCCTAGAAGATTAGACTAGGTTTATGATTGTAGACTCATGTTGTAAAAGTCATATGAATGACGTTTTTATTTCTCAATGAATGAACTAGCTCCTGCATGCATATTTGGTGTTCCAGGTTATTTTTCTGGCGGCGGTCCCATACCTTTGTGGCGGTCCCCTTGTGATAACGGACCGTCCACCACTTTAAGGGACCGTCCAAAGTTTTCTATTCCTGCTAATTCTCAGTTTGTTTTGCAGGACTTCTATGTTTGCTTGTATGTTTCTTCTAACCTTTTGCAGTCAAATTCCATCGATCAATCTCCGGTGCCCTCATCAAGGGGGAGCATCAAGCTAGGGGGAGTCATCATGATGCCGTCGCATTCTTGACGAAGCCTTTTTGATTCTACAAAAAGGGGGAGAAGAAAATGAAACTCGTTTTGAAAACTCATTAACATCTAGTTTTATCTAAAATGAGTTTATATTTTGTAATCATCAAAAAGGAGGACATTGTTAATACAAATAATGTCAAAAACGTCATTTGCATTATTCGGTCTCTTCTAGTTTTGATAATCACAAAATACAAACACACATTACGTAAAACTACGTTTAATAAGTTTTTGATCGAGAAAACTCGTTTTCTTTTCCAACATCACTTAAGGTTTGTACAAACATCTATCAACTTGTGTATGTGATAAAAGGACTTACTTTTCACCTAAACTTTACATTTTCATGTCACAAAACATTTTTACAAAAGTATTTTTGTATGATTTAAAGAAATGTTTTATTAAGAAAATGTTTTCAAATTTCAAATTCATAACAGCCATATTTCTCGCCCAAAACCGACAAAAATTTTTCACCAGATAAGTTTTCACCAAGTCAGGACAAAAATGGGAGCGTATGTCGGGACGGTCCCTTAAATAGGGCGGCGGTCACTTATCGATACGGGACCGTCTGGTGTTTAAGGGACTGTGATCTCTCTCCTGTCGTCTATAAATACAGAACTGTTGTTTTGCTGAAAACTTTACCTCTTGTGCACTGAAACTTTCTGAATTGCAAAATCCTTTCCAAAACATAGTCTTTGATCACATTATCGGGTTCTTAGTTGTTTACAAGTGATCACACTCATCATCCTTCCATAGTGCAAGAGAAGAACATTCGTTGTAGTTAAGAGACGAAGTGTTAAAGAAGAGTGATAATCATTGTTGCGGATTCATCATTACTTTCATTCATTAATTCTTGTATGTAATAGGACTTGAGTGCAAGTCTTACATTGTGTATTGTGTTAGATCGTGCCATCGTGTTGGTACGAGGTGTGAAGCCACGTGGGCTTTGTTAGATTGGTTCTAGCTAGGATTATGACTCGACAGGCGCTTAGTGTCCGTTAAACCTGTGTAAGCTTGTGTAAGTTTTTTGGTTTGTTCCGCCATAGGAGCGTGTTGATATAGTGTTTGAAACTCTCGAGTGTGAGATCGAGGAGTGGAGTAGACCGAAGGAGTGAGTCTTCGTGGCCGACACACTATAATCCGGCATGTCACGCGTTTGGATCTTCCTTGCTTACGTTGTTTACTTACTTGTATGATCTATATTTGTTGTTGTTTTGAGTTCCCACATAAATATCCGAATCGAAACATTTCATAAACTCCGACTTGTAAAGTAAATTTCTAAAACGAATTTACAAAACGGTGAAACTATTCAAACCCCCCCCCCTCCCCCTTCTAGTTTCTACAGTTAATAAACCCATTAAGGATCATGTAAAATCTGCCAACAACTTTGAGCTAAATAAACAAGAAAAACAACAAAATTGTAAAAGCAAATAATATAGGAGAGGCTGACGAACAGGTATCTTGAAGAAGTGTTTTGATCATGCTTTTTTGGCTGCTTTTCAGCGGGATAACATAACCATATGCAAATCAGCATATACGTACGCTTAACAACTACATATAATTAAATAAAGTATCATAACCATATGCTAAATATTGGAGTAATCATATATAACCTTGCTAATTTTTATCCTAAAAGAAGATGCATCTAGTATTGTAAGAGAGCATAGAAATCAGCTAAGACCAACTTGGTTCTATCCAAATATGAGGATGCCAATAATATTTAGTTCTCAAGAAATCTCTGAGACTTCCTTTGATGTTTTTACCATCTGATGTGTGATAACTGCATGTTTCGAATGAGTAGAAAACTATCTTCCCATTATGTAATTCTGAAAGTAGATCCTATTCTCCATTTCCGGTGTCTTGGCTTCAATGCAAAAACATGTTTCAGCAATATAAATGGTATGCTTACCTAAACCATCTAATTTCTCCCATTCTTTTGTAAAGTCATTCAGCTTGAATAAATCGACGGATTCGTCTAAGGTACCCACGATTACTAGCAAAAGATTTTGCTCACATTCCACAAGGAAAGAAGAACCACCACAACTTGGTGGTTTAGCTACAACAGTCTTTAGAGAGTATTCTTCTTCACCCGTTTCTCTAATGACATCAAGTCTCCCATCATTACACAATGCATATATATCTTTGTCGTGAAATGTGGGAAAACGAAAAGAATATGGAACATCACCACCAAGTTTCATATAAGAACTACACAGTAATTGTTCCTGACCTACAAAGTATCTGTGAAGTCGATGCCACAGCAAGTTACATCCAGAAACCATACAATCCTTGGAAGTAGGTGGTGCTGAGAAACAACAGCCATCTAAATTACCCACCAAGGGAAGCTCTCGGATATCACTTGTTAANTTGATGCCACAGCAAGTTACATCCAGCAACCATACAATCCTTGGAAGTAGGTGGTGCTGAGAAACAACAGCCATCTAAATTACCCACCAAGGGAAGCTCTCGGATATCACTTGTTAAGGGGTTAAAGAACATCATGCGTCTAAGTGCACATTCTTCAATAATCAACCAACCATACCTAGAATAGTGTATCCTAATATCACCCATCAACTGTTGAGGTGTTTTTATAAAGTACTTGTCACCCATCATTGGATCTGATAAAGTTATAATGCCTTGATATTTGTCAAATACCATCAACCATGGTAAAGCTACTGAATATGTTTGCAATCTCTTTAACATTGTTTTGTTGCTCCAGTGTACTGAAGGAGCTGCTAAATGACAAGATTTTGCATGTAGCACGAAAGTTCATGTATTCCACACAAACACAATGCTCCATAATCATTTCTAAAATATGAAATGGCATATTGACAAGGTGTGATTCATCTGTCCTTTCCCTCTTCTTGCCATCAGATAAAGCTTTAACCTTCGTACCTGATTTTACCATTGTATTTCCATCGTCCTCATCCTCTTGTTTCATATTAGCATGATCACCTTCTAACCTACACACAGTATGATTATACGTAAGAAAACGTTTTGTTGTTAATATATAGCAGGTATGGTAAATTCATTGAAAGCAATACAATACCTGCATTCAAGCATTCCCCAAGATGTCATGTCACTTGTTGGTACTAAAGAAGACATAGAAGCTATCAAGATGGTTCTATTCTTTACATGGTATGAGTATAATTGTTTGCCCATTCTATCAAGAATGTGTATATAACCCGCTAACTCAGGGGTAATTACCGGGCTGTAATACACAGGGTATTGACTATTTACTTGTATAAAAAATATAGCATCTTTGAGGTCTTCCATTTCTTATTACTCATATCCAGTTTGTACAAATGCACATCACCAACTGTTTTAGTTTCATCTTCATTACCTATTTCAATATAGAACACACTGGTACAAAAAGTTGGAACGGTGACGCCCANCAACTTGTATAAAAAATATAGCATCTTTGAGGTCTTCCATTTTCTTCCATTTCTTATTACTCATATCCAGTTTATACAAATTCACATCACCAACTGTTTAGTTTCATCTTCATTACCTATTTCAATATAGAACAATTCGGAACAATACCCCTTGAGATAACAATCAAAGACCATTAAACCATCGGTTGGACGAAACCTAGTGAAGGAAAAGCCGGGATGTTCCACAAATGGTAATAACCTTATCACGACTTTTTTTTCCTCAACTGCTATATCAATCTCTATGAAATTATCTTCGTCGGAATCGAAAGCATATACTTTACCATTACAACAAGTTGGGTCATGAAGATAGCCAGTCTTACCAATTATCCTCTTTAGCTGTTTAGCATATGAAAATTTGGCCCATTTTAGATTATTTCTTGTACAGTCTAGCCGACAAAAAGTAAGAGTAGGATACTTGTGTGTTACTAATAAGAAAACTGAATTTGGATCATCAGGAGGGGAGGACAAACAACATTGGTCGGGTTCTACTTTCATATGAATCAATGGAGGGAGACGAATCATCTTTGAAGTGAGTGGGTTCCAAAGGAACCACGCTGGATGCTTGGCTAGAACCACCCACCCATGAAAACATGCTCGAATTTGAGTCCCGATAAGCTCCGGGATTCGACAACGATAAAGAAGTTGCGGGTTGTGTATGGTGTAGAAGATCTGGTCTTCGGGCGTCTAAGCAACAAACCATAGAAATTTTGACGATAGAGATGGTATTTGAGTAATGTGCTTCTCCTCCATCTGAAATCAAAATTATAAGAAACTAAATATATGCTATCACATCGATTCACATTATATGATTTAGAGTAAAATGTATATATTTTCAAACTTGTTTCAAAAGACCACGTTAATTGATATGGAGTAAATAACCTCGTTAAGCATATCCTCGCCTTTCTGTTGGCCTCAATCGTTGGATCTATGGTCCTAACGTGGTCAAAATATACCAAGATACAAAGTACCAATATATGAAATAATCAAAGATGTAACTTTGCTATAAATTGAAAATAAGAATCTGTCATCGAATGTAAAGTTACAGCATCTAATCTATTTATAATAAATGAAGAGGTGCGTTTGAAAGATTATGATGGTTCGAATGGGTTGTATCCATTCGAATGGTTGTGACTGTTTGATTATAACTGCTATATGGCAGTTATCCATGCGTGTTGACTTTCTGTGTAGTTGACTTTGACTTCGGGTTTGACTTTTAATAAGGGTAGATTGGGATTAACCCAATATTCTCCCCCTTAATCACAATCGTCGTCTCATAGATCTTTAAATCTTTCTTAATTCATCTTCTGGTTAAATCCACCATTTGAGCTACTACTGTTTTAATTTTGTAGTGCTTGTAATCATCCTTATATCCAGGTAGATCAAATTTCCTTCGGTTGCTTCCACCTTTATTGCTGTGATCTTCATTATGTCCATGTTGATCGTATTTTTTCTCTGGTTATTTCCACCTTCATTGTTTGTGATCTTCCTTAAGTCCAGGTTGATCATAATTTTGGTTATTCCCACCATTGTTGTTGTTGTGATCTTCCTTAAGTCCAGGTTGATCATAATTTTGGTTGGTTATGCCACCAACACCTAGTCTTCTAATTTGAGTTCTTGCAGCGTATATATCTTCCTTAATTCCAGGTTGACTTATGCTTTCGGTTATACCACCATCCAAGCTTTAACCGCCAACTCCTTGTTGTTCAATATTTGATATTGTCAATTTGAAATTGAATGGAATTTCCTTCCATTCTTGCTTCGTGATTCTTCTTGGTTAATGAAATTTCCTGGTGCTTCTTCAATAGTTGCCATAAGTAACATTGGTTCCAAGTCTTCTTCAATGAGATTGGATTGTTCTTCTTTCTTTAATGGACATTTGTTTGCAAAATGCCTATACTCCTTGCATTTGAAGCATAGCACCTTACTCTTATCATGAGTAAATTTATTTGATTTGCTGTTTGATTCTTTCTTGAAGTTATTTTCTTGGCTTCCCAACAAATCTTGTCCACATTTTTCACAGTGTCTTCCGTGAGTAATGTTATTGTCGTGTTGTGTAAACAATAACTTATCTTGATCGTTATTGTCCTTATTCTTTTTAAACTTAATCCTTTCTTCATAGGTCTTAAGTCTACCTATTGCTTCTTCTAGTGTCATAGTGCTTAGGTCGGAATATTGTTCTATAGATGCCACTATTTTCAGATACCTATCTGGTACAGCATTTAGTAACTTTCTGACTAAGTTTGTATCTTTTATTGTGTGTCCTAGACTAGCGGCTTTGTTTACAAGAGTTATGAGTTTTCCTGTAAAGGTGTCGATTGTTTCATCTTCCTTCATATGTAACAACTCAAGTTCAGATCTGAGTGTTTGAAGTCTGGCTTGTTGTACTTTTTCTTCGCCTAAGTGTCTAGCCTTTAAAGCCTCCCATATTGCTTTTGGGGTTTTGTGCTTTGTTATTTGAAGTAATTGATCTTCGGGTAAGTATTGGTAAAGGTATGCAATAGCAGTTTTCTCCTTTTTCTTATCGGGTTGCGTTGAGTCTAATGGCTCTATCGTTTCCCATAACCCATTTGCTTCTAAGATAATTTGCATTTGAATTGCCCATAGTGAGTAATTCGCGGGTTTTAACATTGGGCATTGGAATTGAGGGGTAGTTTTAGGTATACTATCCTCCTTCTTTCCACTATTTCCACCATCTTTAGTCATTTCTTAATGATAATGACAAAGTAATCTCCTAAAATTCTAACACGGGATGTGTTAAGATTATAGTGTGCTTCTAATGGTTTGTGTCTAAAATGACAAGCAAAACTCTATAGGACTAGTTTTAATCCAAAAACTATCCTCGGAGATTTTATATTCTAAAATGAATAACCTAAGGTTAATTTTTCCTTAAAAATTATTCCTAATAATATAATAAGCAATGTAATCACTAGGTTATTATATTTCTAATTATGATAAGATACTAAGGATATATAAAAGTAGTAACTTATCTAAAAAAGACTATAATAAATTAATTTTGCAAACTAATATACTAAGTATAAGTCTAAAATAAATAGAAGGGTGGATATTGCAAGTTTGGAACCTGGGGGTGGGGTTATAATGAAACCCGTAGCCCTTTTGTTTTGGTTCGGTGTGCCCTAGGCTTATATGCGCCTCCTTATTTTCTCTGTATCTCCTTCAAGAGATAATAAAGTCTCTCTTTTGACGAGACTTGGTAACTGCTATTCCTTGGTTTCTTCTGATGGTTGACCGCCAATTGTTGGCTTTTGGTTAACCACTCTTCTTCACGGATGGGTTCTTTATTTGAACTCCGGTTGATTCTTTGGGATTCTTCTTCCGTGTATATGTTGAATCAAGTGATGATTCAAAAAAGTTCGAATGGTATTTGATTCTTGTGGATACAACAGGTGTGTTTGTTCCTTTTGAATCACTTTTATTTTACCCTTTTGATGACTATCGTGTTATAGATGGTATTGGGTTCTTGTTTCTGAATCGATTTAGTGTTTTTGTTTGAGGAAATAAACAAAAACTTGTTCCCTATTGTTGTTTATGTTCTCGGTAAACAAAAAAAAATGAATCGGATTTTTTTTTTGCAAATCAGTTCGAGGATGCCTTTTCTAGATGTCGGTAACTTTGTTACGAGGCGACTAGAAATTAAGGAGTATCCTCCTTAAACACAATAAGATGAAAAGTCTTTTGATTATTGTGTTTCGAATGAAAAAAAATTTGCAGAAAAAATGTCATACCGATTTCTTGGGAATTCCTTGTTCGATTCAAAAGCAAAAAAAATAGAACCCTTGGTATATGATGATGTTGGCTCTGATACCAATTGTTGACCTCAATCGTTGGATCTATGGTCCTAACGTGGTCAAAATATACCAAGATACAAAGTACCAATATATGAAATAATCAAAGATGTAACTTTGCTATAAATTGAAAATAAGAATCTGTCATCGAATGTAAAGTTACAGCATCTAATCTATTTATAATAAATGAAGAAGTGTGTTTGAAAGATTGTGATGGTTCGAATGGGTTGTATCCATTCGAATGGTTGTGACTGTTTGATGATAACTGCTATATGGCAGTTATCCATGCGTGTTGACTTTCTGTGTAGTTGACTTTGACTTCGGGTTTGACTTTTAATAAGGGTAGATTGGGATTAACCCAATACTTTCTCTTGTCGTTCACTTTCTAACCAGTTTCTAGAAACGACAACATATTTTGAACTTTCATATGTACATTAACATCTGGAATAACATAGGGTACCTAGTGAAAACAATACCACTCAATCACAATCGATTCGGCAAAATACAAGAAGTCTATCTACTCACACAACAACTACTAAACCTAAGTCACTGTGGCAATTCATCAAACACCTAATACGCATGATAAAACTGTCGCATACAGACTTTATAAAAAAAAATATATGTGGTACCTAAAAGCATATAAATGTAAATTACAAAGACATGAAGAGACTCTGACAACAACATCTAAACTTAAAAATATAAAAGTATGTTATAAAAAAAATTAAATCACTGAGGCAAATTATCAAACACCAAATATGCATGTTAAGATTGACACAACAGGCTTTTATAAAATTTATAAAAGAAAATAACATAGTAATGCATGCAAGGGACAATATAACTGACGATAAAAACCTGAAAAGAGAGAACCGATGACAGCAACGACGGTGCACGGGTTTGATCAACTAAAAAGTAACACTCTCTTCCCGAGTATAAAACGGAAAGAAAAGAGATGGAGAGGAAAAAATGAGTGAAGTAAAGAGGAGAGTAATAAGAAATTATTTTTTTATCTTGTGTTCCCGAGTTGGAAAAAAAGATAATGAAGTAACAAAAAAAGAGTTTTAAACTCCATTTCGGAAGTAAATTAGGAGAGTAATTTTGATGTAATTTACTATCCTTTACTTTCCTCTCCCCTCCTAAAAAATCTCAGGAACACAATTTTTTTTTTACTAATCCCAAACCTTTCCCTTTCACTCAAAAAAATAAACTCAGGAACAGAAACTTAAGAAGCTTTGTATAAGGCTTATCATATAAATACTGAAAAGTGTAAATTTGTTTAATCTCTTATTTATTTTTTTTTTTTTTTTTTTTTTTTTTTTTTTTTTGGGTGAAAGTGAGGTTCAAATTATGGAATTTAGCTATAGTTTTAAAAAAATTATTTACACTTCTCAAACATTTTTTTAGGTATTCGATACTTTTTTAACGATAAATATATGTCCTTTTTCTATAAAACTCAAAATAAAAAATTAAATAAATTTCTTTACAACTAAACAACCCTAAAAATTTTAACATGCGTTTTGAAAAAATAAATAAATAAATAAACGAGTAACATTTGAGTTTATATGGCTATTGGGTTATATATGGGTTAACTTGTCTAACTCGTCCAATAACCGGGGTGTTAGGGTGTGGTAGTGTGATACGACCCGTTAAGGTAGTATCGATAGTAGCACCCCTTTAAGCGTGATGCGGGCTCCTTCAGAAAAGTAGAAGAGAAGAATGAGAGATATTTGATCTTTAAACTTGATTGATTGCTTTTCATTAATGACAGGACCTTAAATACTAGTTATGTGATAACTCACATAAACCAAAGACTTATCATAAAACATAACAAACACTTATCCTAAACACATACCCTAAATAATTGATAAGTATGATGGCTATCCCAACCCATCACGAAGTCCCTATGCATATCCGCATGCATATCATAGTGTTACCGATGTCTAAGTTGTCTGAATTATGCTGTATGAACTATGAACCCGTAACTCAAACCTCTTTCGACCAATTTCCAACCATGTTTTAGTGTATGTCTTACGGAGTTAAGGCAACACCCTTCACTCAATGAGGGTTTAAGGGTGATTACCCTTGGCATGGTTATTAGGGGCGTTAAAGAAACCTAAAACTCGGCGAGCCGAACCAGATTGATTGCTTAATTGAAACCTGAAACTTGAAACCTAAATTATCGAAACCTATAGAAACCAACAACAGCAACACACCCAATCCCGTCGAAGCGGGGTATTCGAAAAATACGATTTAAACTGTCACATCCCAACCCGAGGCTGAGGGTAAATAGACTGCTTCCAGAAAGACCTACGACTAAAGTTTGTGTTTGTGTTTATATATAACTTTATGTGTGGTAGTGTGGAGTATTGGACTAGTAACATAGAAACATGTATATGCATTGAGGCATAAAAATATAAAGCATATAAAGGAATATAAATCTATGTGCATATAGAGTCCTAATTTAAAAAAAGACATATACAAAAATCATGTATTTACGTAGCATTAGTGCATCAAATAGTTTATCTGATGTATCAACATGTTCATGATTTTAATTTAACGAGTAAAATGTGGGATGCGCATTGTGACAACTTTCAAAACTTGATTCAGCAGCGGTCGCCTGACTTTTTTAGAATCTAAATACTTTTCTTGAATATATGTGGTAGAGATCATGTGGGAAATGTTTTGTGGTTAGTAGATGGGCCTCTTACGAATGCTCATGATGAGGGTATTGGTGCTGATGATCAGCAAGCTGCTATTGTTGTTGCGGTCCCAGATCCCCGGATTCCCTCGGGCATGGATCATAGGAGGACGACTGGTGAGCGTATCCAAACACTAGATGAGGAAATCCGACACCTTAGTACTAGTGATATGTATGCTGCAGAGGATGTGTATGATAGTTTCTATGAGTAGCGTTAGTTCCAAAAGTGGAGTTCCAATATGATGAGTAGGTTGTTGGGCAACATCATATTGGCCAAGAGCGTTTTGATGGGACTTACACTTATCTTCCTCCTCAGTATCACCGTCAACATGCATCCACTTCTTTTCTTCAGGTTCCTTTTGGCACATTTATTGGTGGCCCGTCCACTTCTCGTCAGCATGATGATGGAAGAGATGAAATGGTCGAGTGACATGCTCGTTTGATGACCATTTTATATTCAGTTCTTGGAGATAGTTTTATTTTCATTTTTATTTTTCTATTTTCCGTGGAGCACTTCGAAATATTTAACATTTAGCGTTTTTGATAGAAAGCTTGTTTGACAACAAATAGTTAAAAAAAGCATTAGAATTCTAACGCTTCTAAAAAAAGCCTTAAATTTCTAACGCTATATTTACTTCATTTTATATATTAAAATGAATTACATACATTTTTATAAAACAAAACAACGAAATGTTTGCTTACAACTATTACTATTTATGCCAGACATACACATTCAAAATAGTGCACTAAAATTCAAAATATTGTAATCTTTTTCTATATATAGTACATTTTAAGGGCTTGTTTATATGCATTTGTAGAATTGAAAGAATTGAAAGAATTGATCGATTCTAATGAATAACGATTATTCGGTTATTGGGAAAAGAATGATATATGTAATTAATCTAAATAAGTCATCAATACTATTTAAGCATATAGAAACTTCTCTCATATTTAATTTTTAAGACTTCTAAAATAAATTTTAAACAAATACAAGTTAAAAAAACATAATCTTTTTTGACGAGTTATTGATTCCCCTTTGGTCGTCTTTAGAGACGCTATCATAAAAGATTTGGACAAGGAACCAGAGTTCAATGCCATGATGGGGGACTTGTCTAATTAGATCCTTGAATCTAATCCAAGATTCGTGGATAGGCTCTGCTGGTCCCACGTGGAAGCGGAGGATTCCATCTCTCAACGCTGAAGTTCTTTCTATGGGAAAGAATTTCTCATAGAATTTTGAGATAAGTTTTTCCCACGTGAAGATGGATTCGGAGGGAAGTTTGTTATACCAATCTTTGGCTTTCTCATAGAGGGTGAAAGGAAAGAATCGTAGCCGGGAGGTATCTCTAGTGGCCCCGTCCGTATGGAGGGTATCCACTATTTTCAGGAAGTCCTTGATGTGTTGGATTGGATCTTCGGCTTTCAATCCGTGAAACTTGCATACATTTTGGACAAGCCAAACATCGGTTGCACGCAAGACCTCATCTGTGTGTTCATTTGGAAAAACAATAGCATTGGAAAAACCACGAGGGGTAGGGGATGAATAATCTTTGAGGCACTTGGGAAGGGGATTTTCCAGAATTTCCTCATTTGCACGAGATTGAGGGCTAGAGGGTGTGGTATGGGGATTGGATTCTTCCTCAGAAAGGGCGTCATCAAAATTGAGGGCGATACCAATTGGTTCAGACATTGAAAAGCGTTGTCTCAACCTATGCATTTCCCTTTCAGGTTCTGCGTAAGGTTGGATGAGGTTTCCTAATGAACTACGACTCCTAGTGACTCTATGGATGGAAAAATCTCCGTTTACCATGTTGGCCAAGGAAGATAAAAGCAGAGGAATTGGGAAAAAGATAGACTAAAGAAAAACCTAGAAAAATAAAATAAAAGTCTCACTAGAAAGGAATCTAGTGAGTAGACCTAATAAAATAAAAAATTCAACCTAAACAATAACTATTCCCCGGCAGCGGCGCCAAAAACTTGATGTACGCAGGATTGCGACCACGCAACAGGTTTTACCTCTCAAGGGATCTTGAGAAGCTTGCAATCCCACCAGGCAGTGTACCTGACCGATGTAGTATAGTGTAGTGGTAAGTACGGGGGATTGATCGTTCTCTCACAGGGAATAGTGTTCGTTAGGTATGAAAAACTACTCTAATAGGTCTAAGGATGAGGGATGATTATTTTTGTATTTTTATATTTTATGAAAGCAAGTAAAATCTCGGGTTTGAAGGAGTGGGCGGAATTAGTTGCTAGTCAACTAACCCAAAAACTACTATTGCAAATAAAATAAAATAACAAGAAAATAAAAGGTTGTGAAACTTATATGGAGACAAGTGTGTTTACTTAGATTTCCTTACTCCCTAACTATCTTTTACCGGTTAATTAGTGTGTATTAATTGCGTGGATGACGGGTGTATTCCTTAATACCATTCGTGGGGTAGCGTACGTACTTCCCCAACTCTATAAGCTCCCACTTCACTCCTATGTCGAGCCTGCTAGAAGCTCCTAACATGGGATCATTAGAATTAGCTCATGCATTAAATACAACCATAAAAACCTAGTACTCATTGGTTCATGTTTCTTAAGACGTTCAAGCAAGTTACCCTATAGGAGGTTAGCCAGTTTTCTTAAGCCTAACACCGATAAACAATCATCCAATACAAGTAATAACACACCAACAACCAATAATCAATAGTTAGGTTTCATTAGACCTAAGCAAACACAAAATAAATCTAGCCTAGCATGTTAATTGAAAGACAAGCATAAGATATAATTAACCAACACATAGACATATTGATTAATTTGAATGGAGACTTATCTTCAATTGAACATGAAAGAATCAAGGGTGAAAAACCCTTGAAAAAGCTGCACACTAATGAATGAAAGAATCAAGGGTTTGTTCCCAAAAGTTGCACACTAATGAATGAAAAATAGAAAAGTATATATAGAAAATACACTCTGAGGGCGTCAGCTTATACGCTCTGACGCCGTCAGCTCGCCGCCATTAGGGTTCTCGGATGGCCTAGATCCATGTGTGACGCCGTCACTTGTAAAATACCTCTGGGCCGTCACTCTTTAGCTTAACACCTGACGGCCTAGGAATATTAACACCTGACGCCGTCAGGTGTTATTTCCATGTTTTCTTCTTAGGGCGTCACGTATAGTCAGATTCCACTCCTTTGTCTTGGTTGGCTGACGGCGTCACCTTGTGACTCTGACGCCGTCAGGAAGGATTTCCAGCATTCTTTTGAGACTTTGTCGTTTTCTTCACTTTATGCTCCAAAAACGTCCAAAATGATGTGTTTTCCAGAATTCTTCTCAAATGTACCTAAAATGACAAAAGGAACGATTTAGGGCAATATTTGATCATATTAACACGAATTAGGGCTTAAATGACCCCCTAAAACGGGTACACTTTTCTCCTCATTAATCGTTTTATTTTCATTTTTATTTTTCTATTTTCCGTGGAGCACTTCGAAATGTTTAACATTTAGCGTTTTTAATATAAAGCTTGTTTGACAACAAATAGTCAAAAAAAGCATTAGAATTCTAACGCTTCTAAAAAAAGCTTTATATTTCTAACGCTATATTTACTTCATTTTATACATTAAAATGAATTACTTACATTTTTATAAAACAAAACAATGAAATGTATGCTTACAACTATTACTATTTATGCCAGACATACACATTCAAAATATATAGCGCACTAAAATTCAAAATATTGTAATCTTTTTCTATATATAGTACATTTTAAGGGCTTGTTTATATGCATTTGTGGAATTGAAAGAATTGATCGATTCTAATGAATAACGATTATTCGGTTATTGGGCAAAGAATGATATATGTAATTAATCAAAATAACTCATCAATACTATTTAAGCATATAGAAACTTCTCTCATATTTAATTTTTAAGACTTCTAAAATAAATTTTAAACAAATACAAGTTAAAAAAACATAATCTACAAGTATGTAAATCACAAATCTAACTTAAAAAACACTATTTCTTACATACAATTAATACATAATTTAAAAACACTCCATCACCATTATATACAAAGCACAATGTAAATAAAACTAAAAAAAATACTATTCAACACATACAATTAATACACAACTTAATTCACTCACCAAAATATACAACTATTTAACCACAAAGTACAATCTAATTAAGATTTCAAAACATAAATTTGAAATCCAGCAGCCCCAAACAAAATAACATTTGTGCGCGAAAAATCTAGTCACAGGGTACCCGCCACCGCATTGCACGGGTACCCTGCTAGTATCAAATGAAAATGGGTCGGTTTTCAAATTGAATTCAATATGTGGTCTCACATATTTTCTTTTCCACTTTTGTTTTATTACTTGACACATATCAGCGCAAAGAGATGGTGTATATCGACAAATAATTATACTTATGAAATTGTGATGCTAGTTCGACCCTTGATGCAAAGCGTGTGTTTTTTGAAATACAAAGCATGTGTTTTAAAATTAATATAGTGTTTGTTTTTTTAAAGTTCTCAAGTTTAGAATTGATCAAGAAAAGTTTAAGTTGCCAAATTTTTAAAAAGTTGTCAAGTTTAATGGGTATTAAAGTGTGATTTAGGGAAATATATTAAGGTGTGTTTGCTTTATTGGCATGAAGGAATGGATTCCATTCCTAATAAATTGTTTGGTTGGTAGGTTTTATTTTTAGATATGGGTATGAAACCCATACAAATAAGCAAATCTCATACCCACCAAGCATGGTGGGTTTACAAACCCATAGTGATTCTCATACCTATAGTGATTCCTAGGGATGAGCACGGTACCATTTTGGTACCGTATCGGCACCGTTTCCAAGGTACCATATTTTTTCCTGACCAAAATACGTAGTCCCGATCCTAGAACCGAGAGGTATATTGGTACCGGTACCGGTTCCAGTACCGGGTTCGGGAAACCGGTACTATACCGAATTGAGTACCATTTAGAATAAAAATAATTTCAAATTGTACCAATATGGCACTTTCCTTTGGATACTCATTCCATATTGACAGGTTCTAAAATCATCTTAATTACAAATTCTAAAATGAGGAAAGTAAAGTTATATAATTATTTATACAGATGCCATTTGCTAATGTTCCTTCCTTCATATCTTGTAGGCGACACCCCACTATGATAACACCGATGACAATAAATAAGATGATTACACGAATCAGTCAGTATATATACAAGCTACTACTAAGTATATACAAGCTACTAATAAGTTAGGAGTGCTTAGATCACGAGTTTAGTAAAAAACATTAAGCCTCTTTTTATTCCGGTATTAAAATCGGGATTTCCCGTTTTGGTACCGTACCAATTTTTAGTGGTACCGTTCTTTTTAGCAAATTTCATAGTACCGGTACCGTACCGAGTAGTGATAATCGGTACGAGTCGGTAGCGGTCCGGTTCTGGTACCGTACCGTTTTCCAGTACCCATGCTCATCCCTAGTGATTCCCGTTAACAAACCAAACACCCTTTTAATTTATGTTTCAAGTTTCAAGTTTAAAAAAAAGATACATAACTTTATAAGCAGTAATGATTTGATCACTGTAAGTCTTCTGTCACACAAATAGTGCATTTTTTATTTTATTTTATTTCTTTGTTATTGTAACAAATGATTGATAGTCATGGAGCTTACTAAAAGTGATACCCTGTCATAAAATCCATACCAAACAAAAACGATATGCATAATCCTATACCACTCTGCAATCAAAACCATTTTCATAGTGAATCCCAGCAGCAAACCAAACACACCCTTAGAGCCTTGGTTACCATGTGCCAAGGCTGGTGTTTTATGGCAAAACGCGATCGAATGACACGAGCTCCACACCGTGGCTCGTGTTTTCGCGTCCTAAGCCGTCACGACGCCCAAATGGTCCCGAAAAACGCGAGGTGACGGCTCAAGCATGGTACCGAGCCTCGTGTTTCCCTTTCCCTTTTTAAGTTTGTTTGTTTGTTTGCTATTGGCATTATCCCGTTTTTTCAGTTTGTATGAGAATATAAGGTGCTTTGCAACAAATTTGTTTGTTGTGGTTGTGTATTTTTAAGAGAGGATTTATATTTTTATGAAGATGATATAAAAGAAAAGGGACAAATTTGTTTGTTGTGGTTGCGTATTTTGAAGAGATGATCTACAGTTTATGTAGCTAATAAGTGATAAGGTAGGTGATGATATGTTTTGTTGACTGCAAGAATGGAGGAACAAGGGTGGCGGCGTTTTTGTCTCAGTAATTAGGGTTTGAATAGGTATAAAAAATTAAAATGTAATATCTTTAAGCCCATTAAGTTTTAAGACATGATACTTTTACAATACTTAATATAAACTATTTTATTTAGTCATTTCTTTTGAAGCCCATTAAGCAAGAAAATAACTAAGGGTCCGTTTGGTTCAAGGGTCTGGCATGGGATTTGAGTTTGACACCCTGTATTTGACACACAAGTGGGCCCAAGGATTTGGCATGGTTGACAAATATTTGCTATACTCTAATCCTAAGCAAAAAGCCGGAATACACAAAATTTCTGGCAGTACCACTATTTGACCTCACCATCAGCACTTTTATTCCCATATTTATTATATTTTATTTATATATAGTACTTCTTTTCTTTTTATTCTTTTTTTAAAATATAGTAAATAAACTTTTTTAATTTACTCCCACTTACTTTAATAACTTTTTCTCTTTCTACAGCAAATCCAAATCCAAATTCAAATCCTAATCCAAATCTTATTAGCATGTATCACAATGGGTATATGTTTCGGTATTAGGTGGAATGACAATGGATTTTACTAAGGGTGCGTTTTGTTTGCAAGTGGGATTGGAATTGGATTCGGATTTAGGAAATGTTTGAAAGAAAAAGATAAGAGAGAAAATAAATGTTCTTATCAGTTTAATATCTGATATGTGAGCCATCGGCTCACTCGATATTAATCTTAAAGATGAGAGAGAAAATAAATTATTTATATAAAATAAAATTATAATTGAATTTAAAGTAATATTTTTTATTTATTTAATAATGATTTTCTATTTAGATTTTAATATGGAAGAAGAGAGAGATAAAGACATTAGTTGGGTAGCCGACATGATAAAGTGTGCAAAATATTAAATCCGGATTGTTATTTTTTTTTATACCAACTAATATACATAGGAATAAGATCTATTACATTTTGATCGATTGATTCCCAATTTGTGGGGTCCGCATGACAACCAAACACCTAAAATCTGCTTTCTATCATTCAATTCCCTTGACACTCATCAACAAAACGAGCCCTAAATGTTTCATTCCTAAAAGTAAACCAACTGAGCTAGCTCAGTTGGCCACAAAGGGTAACTTTGGGGAGGTATCATTGGAGAGGTCTCAGATTCGAGTCTCACCATGGACCTTCAGGGGCCCGAAAAAATAGAAGCAGGAGTGGGGTTTATCCCCTAAGGAGAAAGGTTCAATGCTTGCATACTGTCCAATTGGATGTCACTGTGGGCTCGAATCACTAACTACTAACTCGCCGTTCAAAAAAAAATTATCAATAAAAGTGATACGGGTATCACCATGGTGAAATTAATAATAAGCAAATTTGGTCCCACATGAATAGCTACTAAATAGAGGAAAAAGAAATGAAGTACAAAAATGTGTGGTGCAAATGAGAGAATCAAATTAGGTCCTACAAGAATAGCTTAAATACCACCCATCCTAGTCGGTTTCGATCTATGGGTATAGATTACATATTTTAATATTTTTTCATCCTAAAACTCGAACTAAACTACAGATTTAAGAATCATTAGATTCCAACAGTGTAACACCCATGAAACAAATAACCCCTAATTTTTTAGTATTTTATTATTATTTTTTTAATGTATTTTTTTTAATGAAAAATTAATTTTAGTTTGCTTATTTAAAAAAAAAAAAAAAAAAAAAAAAAAAAAAAAAAAAAAAAAAAAAAAAAAAAAAAAAAAAACCAAACACCCCCTTGCTACTATCAAAATTCTGATCAATCGGAGTAAACTACCGCCAAAGAGGCTTTCTGGTTGATTTCATCTTTTTCAATCTTATATTTCGATTAATGTGATATATGCTATTGCTACTTAACGTTGCATTTTTTATAATTTGCTGTGATTGTGAGCATGTTTAAGAGAAAAAAAGGGCTTACTTAAGTAAATAAGCATATCGCTTATTTAAGTAAATAAGCTTGACTTAATAAGCTCATAAGCCGAATACCCCATAAGCCGGAAAGATAAGATAATCCAAACACCCCCTCTAGATAGTTAGGTTATTACTCACTCCATGGAACTCTTTCGGCCTGTTGTATATTGCTAGGACCAGTTATCACTCTTTTCGGCTTATGTTATTTTGAGTTACATAAAGAGCATTATTGTATAATGCAATAACAATCTTGCTGCGCATGATCTGAAATACTTACTATTCTTAATGTATAATTTGATGCGAGTTATATCTTCATGTTGCGTGTCATTTTTAGTTCTGGAGTGGTATTAATTATAGATATATGCAAACATCTTTAAATTTTACACGACAAAAGAAATTGATAGCTTAGTGGTGGATTCTCCCTTCTCTATATGATGTCACATGTTTGATTTTTTACATTTCAGAGTTAATTCTCGCAAACAGACTCGTTTTGATTGAGTCCAGTAGAATTAGACCATCTGACTTCTTATAGTTTATTATTCAAAAATCAGTTGGTTGAATTCAAAGCTAAAAGTATGTAACTTATTTTGGGTACCATTTAAGTGTAGGTTAGTTTCTGCGTTTTTAATTCCAATGTGATAGTATTTGGATAAAAGATTATTCTTCTTGTTAAAGCTATTTGTAATTAAACATCCATTATGCATAATCTTGGCGTCTTCATTCTTCTTGCCACGACATTTTCGTCATTGCCTTAGAGTTGATCGATAGAGGGAGTGAGATTCTAATCCCAGACCAAACATAATTATTTTATTTTGACCTTGTAGTGAGGCATGCTGAGCATGCAATGTGAAATGTATTAAAGTTAAGTGTTCTTATAGTTCCTGCCCCAGTTTTTTGTGTTAATGTAGTGATGGCAAAATGGGTAGGTTGGTACTGGGTCGATCAGAAGCGAATGGCTTAGGTTTACCAGAAAAGTTTTTTGTCCAATATTTCAAAGATTTAATAAACTGTTAGTATCAAAAATGATCACCAAAGTAATATTATATATAGGTAGAGTGTATGAGGATTGAGGAAACCACCCAAGTGTTCAAGTTATTTCAGTAAGACCACCGAGATATTGAGACTACCAATCCAAGATTTTAACCATTAAAAAAAAAGAAAAAAAGAAAAAAAGAAAACAAAAGTAAAAAAAAAAAAGTAATTTGTTTGGTTTTCTGCCTCAAAAATTACAGGTTGGGCGACTCTTGACCCATTTAAGTTCCTAATCAACCTATTGATTTGTTAGTATGGGGTCAAAATTGCCTCTAGTTTCTTGGATTACACTTTTTATATAGACGAGTGACAACCTTTGTATTTTGGAACAGGTCATACCAGATGTAATTTGTTGGCTACCCGTAGAGTGGGTAATTCTCCAAGAATTAAGATTAAGAACACAGGAAGTTTGGGACCAATTTTCTCATATATATTCCTCGAATAAAATAACAATGCAATTTATACTACTGGTTCCTATCATGCACTTTATTCTCTGCTAGAAATAAGGAAACATGGGTTACTCTACCACTAACTAAATGCATGCAATAAACTAGGAAAACATGAAAGGTGCTCCACACACGTGGGTGGTTTGGATACTTGGAAGACAAGGTCAATCCTTCAAACGTGCTGGTTGTTTAATGTTCCTCTTGGGTCGGTCCACCAGGGACTGGACTGGTAGTGAATCGGGCCCAGAGTTATGGGTCGTAACA
>LBNU01037713.1:7304-23837 GCA_014162995.1 Artemisia annua
GGCAATTTGTCCCTTCCATGATAAGAGCCGTTGTCCATAAAGGCTCACTTGTTGAGAGCAATTGTACCTTCCTTTATGGGAGACGTTGTCCCTAAACGCTTGCTCACTTGATGAGAGCAATTGCCTTTTACATGATGATAGCCATTGTCCCTAATGCTTACACGCTGGATAACAGCAATTGTCACTTATATGATGAGATCCGTTGTCCCTAAAGGCTAACTTTACGAGGGCAATTTGTCCCTTCTATGATAAGAGCCATTGTCCCTAAAGGCTCACTTGTTGAGAGCAATTGTACCTTACTTTATCGGAACCGTTGTCCCTAAACGCTTGCTCAATTGATGAGAGCAATTGCCCTTTACATGATGATAGCCGCAGTCTCTAATGCTTACACACCGGATAAGAGCAATTGTCATTTACATGATGAGATCCGTTGTCCCCAAAGGCTTACTTTATGAGGGCAATTTGTCCCTTCCATGATAAGAGCCGTTGTCCCTAAAGGCTCACTTGTTGAGAGCAATTGTACCTTACTTTATCAGAGCCTTTGTCCCTAAACGCTTGCTCACTTGATGAGAGCAATTGCCCTTTACATGATGTTAGCCGTTGTCCCTAATGCTTGCACACTTGAGAAGAGCAATTGTCACTAACAAGATGAGATCCGTTGTCCCTAAAGGCTAATTTTGTGAGGGCAATTTGTCCCTTCCATGATAAGAGCCGTTGTCCCTAAAGGCTCACTTGTTGAAAGGAATTGTACCTTACTTTATGGGAGCCGTTGTCCCTAAACGCTTGCTCAATTGATGAGAGCAATTGCCCTTTACATGATGATAGCCGTAGTCTCTAATGCTTGCACACATGATAAGAGCAATTGTCATTTACATGATGAAATCCGTTGTCCCTAAAGGCTAACTTTATGAGGGCAATTTGTCCCTTCTATGATAAGAGCCGTTGTCCCTAAAGGCTCACTTGTTGAGAGCAATTGTACCTTACTTTATGGGAGCCGTTGTCCCTAAACGCTTGCTCAATTGATGAGAGCAATTGCCCTTTACATGATGATAGCCGTAGTCTCTAATGCTTGCACACATGATAAGAGCAATTGTCATTTACATGATGAAATCCGTTGTCCCTAAAGGCTAACTTTATGAGGGCAATTTGTCCCTTCTATGATAAGAGCCGTTGTCCCTAAAGGCTCACTTGTTGAGAGCAATTGTACCTTACTTTATCGGAGCCTTTGTCCCTAAACGCTTGCTCACTTGATGAGAGCAATTGCCCTTTACATGATGATAGCCGTTGTCCCTAATGCTCGCACACTTGAGAAGAGCAATTGTCACTAACAAGATGAGATCCGTTGTCCCTAAAGGCTAACTTTACGAGGGCAATTTTGTTCCTTCCATGATAAGAGCCGTTGTCCCTAAAGGCTCACTTGTTGAGAGCAATTGTACCTTACTTTATGGGAGACGTTGTCCCTAAACGCTTGCTCACTTGATGAGAGCGATTGCCTTTACATGATGATAGCCGTTGTCCCTAATGCTTGCACACTTGATAAGAGCAATTGTCACTTACATGATGAGATCCGTTGTCCCTAAAGGCTAACTTTATGAGGGCAATTTGTCCCTTACATGATAAGAGCCGTTGTCCCTAAAGGCTCACTTGTTGAGAGCAATTGTACCTTACTTTATGGGAGCCGTTGTCCCTAAACGCTTGCTCACTTGATGAGAGCAATTGCCCTTTACATGATGATAGCCGTTGTCCCTAATGCTTGCACACTTGATAAGAGCAATTGTCACTTACATGATGAGATCCGTTGTCCCTAAAGGCTAACTTTATGAGGGCAATTTGTCCCTTACATGATAAGAGCCGTTGTCCCTAAAGGCTCACTTGTTGAGAGCAATTGTACCTTACTTTATGGGAGCCGTTGTCCCTAAACGCTTGCTCACTTGATGAGAGCAATTGCCCTTTACATGATGATAGCCGTTGTCCCTAATGCTTGCACACTTGATAAGAGCAATTGTCACTTACATGATGAGATCCGTTGTCCCTAAAGGCTAACTTTATGAGGGCAATTTGTCCCTTACATGATAAGAGCCGTTGTCCCTAAAGGCTCACTTGTTGAGAGCAATTGTACCTTACTTTATGGGAGCCGTTGTCCCTAAACGCTTGCTCACTTGATGAGAGCAATTGCCCTTTACATGATGATAGCCGTTGTCCCTAATGCTTGCACACTTGATAAGAGCAATTGTCACTTACATGATGAGATCCGTTGTCCCTAAAGGCTAACTTTATGAGGGCAATTTGTCCCTTACATGATAAGAGCCGTTGTCCCTAAAGGCTCACTTGTTGAGAGCAATTGTACCTTACTTTATGGGAGCCGTTGTCCCTAAACGCTTGCTCACTTGATGAGAGCAATTGCCCTTTACATGATGATAGCCGTTGTCCCTAATGCTTGCACACTTGATAAGAGCAATTGTCACTTACATGATGAGATCCGTTGTCCCTAAAGGCTAACTTTATGAGGGCAATTTGTCCCTTACATGATAAGAGCCGTTGTCCCTAAAGGCTCACTTGTTGAGAGCAATTGTACCTTACTTTATGGGAGCCGTTGTCCCTAAACGCTTGCTCAATTGATGAGAGCAATTGCCCTTTACATGATGATAGCCGTAGTCTCTAATGCTTGCACACCTGATAAGTGCAATTGTCATTTACATGATGAAATCCGTTGTCCCTAAAGGCTAACTTTATGAAGGCAATTTGTCCCTTCCATGATAAGAGCCGTTGTCCCTAAAGGCTCACTTGTTGAGAGCAATTGTACCTTACTTTATCGGAGCCTTTGTCCCTAAACGCTTGCTCACTTGATGAGAGCAATTGCCCTTTACATGATGATAGCCGTTGTCCCTAATGCTTGCGCACTTGAGAAGAGCAATTGTCACTAACAAGATGAGATCCGTTGTCCCTAAATGCTAACTTTACGAGGGCAATTTGTTCCTTCCATGATAAGAGCCGTTTTCCCTAAAGGCTCACTTGTTGAGAGCAATTGTACCTTACTTTATGGGAGACGTTGTCCCTAAACGCTTGCTCACTTGATGAGAGCGATTGCCCTTTACATGATGATAGCCGTTACCCCTAATGCTTGCACATTTGATAAGAGTAATTGTCACCTACATGATTATATCCGTTGCCCTAAAGGCTAAATTTATGAGGGCTATTTGTCTCTTACATGATAAGAGCCGTTGTCCCTAAAGGCTCAATTGTTAAGAGCAACTGTACTTTACTTTATGGGAGCTGTTGTCCCTAAACGCTTGCTAACTTGATGAAAGCAATTGCCCTTTACATGATGATAGCCGTTAACCCTAAGCTTGCACATTTGATAAGAGCAATTATCACTTACATGATGAGATCCGTTGTCCCTAAAGGCTAACTTTATGAGGCCAATTTGTCCCTTCGAAGATAAGAGCCGTTGTCCCTAAAGGCTCACTTGTTGAGTGCAATTGTACTTTACTTTACGGGAGCCGTTTTCCCTAAACGCTTGCTCACTCGATGAGAGGAAATGCCCTTTACATGATGATAGCCGTTGTCCGTAATGCTTGCACACTTGACAAGAGCAATTGTCACTTACATGATGAGATCCGTTGTCCCTAAAGGCTAACTTTTTGAGGGCAATTTGTCCCTTCCATGATAAGAGCCGTTGTACCTAAAGGCTCACTTGTTGAGAGCAATTGTAACTTCCTTTATGCGAGACGTTGTCCCTAAACGCTTGCTCACTTGATGAGAGCAATTGCCCTTTACATGATGATAGCCGTTGTCCCTAATGCTTGCACACTTGAGAAGAGCAATTGTCACTAACAAGATGAGATCCGTTGTCCCTAAAGGCTAATTTTGTGAGGGCAATTTGTCCCTTCCATGATAAGAGTCGTTGTCCCTAAAGGCTCACTTGCTGAAAGCAATTGTACCTTACTTTATGGGAGACGTTGTCCCTAAACGCTTGCTCACTTGATGAGAGCGATTGCCCTTTACATGATGATAGCCGTTGCCCCTAATGCTTGCACATTTGATAAGTGTAATTGTCACCTACATGATTATATCCGTTGTCCCTAAAGGCTAAATTTATGAGGGCTATTTGTCTCTTACATGATAAGAGCCGTTGTCCCTAAAGGCTCAATTGTTAAGAGCAACTGTACTTTACTTTATGGGAGCTGTTGTCCCTAAACGCTTGCTAACTTGATGAAAGCAATTGCCCTTTACATGATGATAGCCGTTATCCCTAAGCTTGCACATTTGATAAGAGGAATTATCACTTACATGATGAGATTCGTTGTCCCTAAAGGCTAACTTTATGAGGCCAATTTGTCCCTTCGAAGATAAGAGCCGTTATCCCTAAAGGCTCACTTGTTGAGTGCAATTGTACTTTACTTTACGGGAGCCGTTTTCCCTAAACGCTTGCTCACTCGATGAGAGGAAATGCCCTTTACAAGATCATAGCCGTTGTCCGTAATGCTTGCACACTTGACAAGAGCAATTGTCACTTACATGATGAGATCCGTTGTCCCTAAAGGCTAACTTTTTGAGGGCAATTTGTCCCTTCCATGATAAGAGCCGTTGTACCTAAAGGCTCACTTGTTGAGAGCAATTGTAACTTCTTTTATGGGAGACGTTGTCCCTAAACGCTTGCTCACTTGATGAGAGCAATTGCCCTTTACATGATGATAGCCGTAGTCCCTAATGCTTGCACACTTGAGAAGAGCAATTGTCACTAACAAGATGAGATCCGTTGTCCCTAAAGACTAATTTTGTGAGGTCAATTTGTTCCTTCCATGATAAGAGCCGTTGTCCCTAAAGGCTCACTTGCTGAAAGCAATTGTACCTTACTTTATGGGAGACGTTGTCCCTAAACGCTTGCTCACTTGATGAGAGCGATTGCCCTTTACATGATGATAGCCGTTGCCCCTAATGCTTGCACATTTGATAAGAGTAATTGTCACCTACATGATTATATCCGTTGTCCCTAAAGGCTAAATTTATATGGGCTATTTGTCTCTTACATGATAAGAGTCGTTGTCCCTAAAGGCTCAATTGTTAAGAGCAACTGTACTTTACTTTATGGGAGCTGTTGTCCCTAAACGCTTGCTAACTTGATGAAAGCAATTGCCCTTTACATGATGATAGCCGTTATCCCTAAGCTTGCACATTTGATAAGAGGAATTATCACTTACATGATGAGATCCGTTGTCCCTAAAGGCTAACTTTATGAGGCCAATTTGTCCCTTCGAAGATAAGAGCCGTTGTCCCTAAAGGCTCATTTGTTGAATGCAATTGTACTTTACTTTACGGGAGCCGTTTTCCCTAAACGCTTGCTCACTCGATGAGAGGAAATGCCCTTTACATGATGATAGCCGTTGTCCGTAATGCTTGCACACTTGACAAGAGCAATTGTCACTTACATGATGAGATCCGTTGTCCCTAAAGGCTAACTTTATGAGGGCAATTTGTCCCTTACATGATAAGAGCCGTTGTCCCTAAAGGCTCACTTGTTGAGAGCAATTGTACCTTACTTTATGGGAGCCGTTGTCCCTAAACGCTTGCTCACTTGATGAGAGCAATTGCCCTTTACATGATGATAGCCGTTGTCCCTAATGCTTGCACATTTGATAAGAGCAATTGTCACCTACATGATTATATCCGTTGTCCCTAAAGGCTAAGTTTATGAGGGCTATTTGTCCCTTACATGATAAGAGCCGTTGTCCCTAAAGGCTCAATTGTTAAGAGCAATTGTACCTTACTTTATGGGAGCCGTTGTCCCTAAACGCTTGCTCACTTGATGAGAGCAATTGTCCTTTACACGATGATAGCCGTTGTCCCTAATGCTTGCACACTTGATATGAGCAATTGTCACTTACATGATGAGATCCGTTGTCCCTAAAGGCTAACTTTATGAGGGCAATTTGTCCCTTACATGATAAGAGCCGTTGTCCCTAAAGGCTCACTTGTTGAGAGCAGTTGTACCTTACTTTTTGGGAGCCGTTGTCCCTAAACACTTGCACACTTGATAAGAGCAATTGTCAATTACATGATGAGATCCATTGTCCCTAATGGCTAACTTTATGAGGTCAATTTCTCCCTTACATGATAAGAGCCGTTGTCCCTAAAGGCTCACTTGTTGAGAGCAGTTGTACCTTACTTTTTGGGAGCCGTTGTCCCTAAACACTTGCACACTTGATAAGAGCAATTGTCAATTACATGATGAGATCCATTGTCCCTAATGGCTAACTTTATGAGGCCAATTTGTCCCTTACATGATAAGAGCCGTTGTCCCTAAAGGCACACTTGTTGAGGAAAATTGTACCTTACTTTATGGGAGCCGTTGTCCTTAAACGGTTTTTTTGGGTAAAAGGGTTAATTCACCCCGGTAAAACGCATTACACCAAAAAACGTTGAAGTACATAGGATGATGGTGATATCCCTTACCTCAGAATATAAGAATGACACAGCATTCCTATAACTTACAATAAAATGAACCTACCAATAATGACAAAAGTACATTAAATTTATAATACTACTCAAGAACGCCAATTGAGCCTTCTAAATCACTATGGCGGTCCACCTTAACTTCCATGAAGAATCCACATAGCAAAATCCAAGCGATGTTCAACATAAAATCTATTTGTAGTAGCAAACACCACAAACAAAACCTCACCATTGCCATAACATCAGTAAGATAGAAACATAAGTACCCAAAGTGCATGGCATCGTATGAATGGGGTTTTGAACAAGAGTCCCCACAAACTTAACTTCCATCCATACCAAGACAAATCTATTTGCGTCTTCTATTTGTATTATGCAAAAAGCATAATCTAATAACCTAATAAGAGTGACTTCCGTGGCAAATCGAATTTGAAGCGTAAACATGGTCTAAGCGACCCAACCTTCCAGCATATCTGAACTTGAACCAATCTTCGAACACATACGAATAAAACACATGAAGACAACTACCAAGGATCAAGTCATATGCACCAACAATGATGGAACACATGAATCCATAAGCATAGTAGACATAGGGATACAACTCGAACAAACACTACCAATACATGACCCATATCAATCTGCAATCATCAACGTCCACCCAATCATGCAGGTAGCACGCATAAAATCATCAACCAGCCGCACACTAGACGAAACCAATGAGCTCGTTGAACGAGTAGCATGGTAAACCCTAAAAAGGATCCACCAATGCGTAGCCATGATGAATTCGAACATCCCTAATTAAACTTCCAAAATTGATAGCAACACGTCATAGAACAAAAGCCAAATTAATAAGGGTCCATGAGAACCAGATCGAACAAACTGCCATCAATATCAATAACAGATCGAGCCAACATGACGACATCTCTCCCATAACCCACATACGCATAACGTCCATCTGAATAATACCACTCAGCCAATAAACAAACCCTAGTATGGGTTACCTTCCAGAATAATATGCAGCAGCAGCACAATCAGTTAGAAAAATCGAAACCCTAAAGATAGGGTTTCATATAACCTTAACGAACAGCAATAACAACCAAAACCGCCTCAAAGATATTATGATAAGCTTGATGAGGACCAAAAAACGAATCATATGTATACCAAAACCCTAACAGGAAAAACGATAATCCCAATCAATAGGAAGATCGATTGCAGGATAAACTTTAGGGTTTGAGGTCGATCCACACATGAACGAATACCCACAAATCGTATCAATAAATATAAATCATATTAAACCAACTTCAAGATGAAAACCAGATACGATTGACAATAACCATAAATCGAAACCCTAAAGAATAAAGAAAACGATACCCAAAAAATAGGATCGATTGAATAAAAATAATAGTTATGGTTTCGATGTAAAGAGGATTTCTAATAGAATGATAAGAAAAAACGTATATCCAACCACCCTTAGAAGAAAACCCAACCTAATGACACGTATTGCATACCAAAAAGGTAGAGAGGACGGATTAGGATGGAGTTTTTGGACGGAAAAATTGAAGGGTGGCGGCCGGAAATCCCCTCTAGGGAGAGAATAGCACTTTTGTATAGGTTAAGGTGCTAGAAGGTGGTCCTTAAACGGTTGCTCACTTGATGAGAGCAATTGCCCTTTACACGATGATAGCCGTTGTCCCTAATGCTTGCATACTTGATAAGAGCAATTGTCACTTACATGATGAGATCCGTTGTCCCTAAAGGCTAACTTTATGAGGTCAATTTGTCCTTACATGATAAGAGTCGTTGTCCCTAATGGCTCACTTGTTGAGAGCAATTGTACCTTACTTTTTGGGAGCCGTTGTTCCTAAACGCTTGCTCATTTAATGAGAGCAATTGCCCTTTACATGATGATAGCCATTATCCCTAATGCTTGCACCTTTGATAAGAGCAATTGTCACTTACATGATGAGATCCGTTGTCCCTAAAGGCTAACTTTATGAGGGCAATTTGTCCCTTACATGATAAGAGCCGTTGTCCCTAAAGGTTCACTTGTTGAGAGCAATTGTACCTTACTTTTTGGGAGCCGTTGTCCCTAAACATGATGATAGCCATTGTCCCTAACTCTCGCACCTTTGATAAGAGCAATTGTCACTTACATAATGAGATCCGTTGTCCCTAATGGCTAAGTTTATGAGGCCAATTTCTCCTTTACATGATAAGAGCCGTTGTCCCTAAAGGCTCACTTGTTGAGAGCAATTGTACCTTACTTTATGGGAGCCGGTGAAAAAGGCGACACTAAACAACCCTAACAACCCTAACTCGTTTTTTCAAAAAATCGTCTCTTGATCTCTTGTTTTCTGATTCCTCTTGTTAATTTAGTGATTTACATTCGTGTTTATCATTGATTAATCTTGTTGGGTGATGTTAATCTTGAGTTCTTTGGTTGATTTGGTGAATTTAACGATTTAGGGTTGTTCTATCCTTTAATCGTTTTTTCCTCTAATCTGCTCCATTACCTTTAATTCTTGGATCGAATTGATTATCCTAGTGATTAAACATTATGTCTATCATTGGTTTTACTCAAATCGTTGCTTGGATCTAAGGTTTTGTTTCAGATTTGGGGAAATCGTTTTTGTTAGGGTTGTTAGCCGCCTTTGGTGGTTTTTAATCGCTCCTTATTTATCTTCACTCCATAGTCGGTTTTTGACTGATTATACATATTTAAGGTCGATTATGTTCATATGCTGCACATTCCCTTCATTCTATTCGATTCCCTTAATTAGTCTTGTGCAAAGGTGGTTTCTAGTGCTTAATTCGTTACTGAACTCCACAAGGGTTTGGTTATCTTCTACTTGTTAGTAACCTGAATAATGGTTTTGGATTTAACGTGTGCATCATTATTGGTGCTGTAAGTCATTCGTGTTTCAAGTGGGTTTGAGAGAGATGTAAGTGCTGCTGCTATTCGCAATTGGAAGTTAAGTTTTCTTGGTTTCTTATTCAAAAAACTCTTGCTATCATTGGACGTTAGGGTTTACCCTATTGTATGTACAAGTCCGTTTGGCTACACAAGTTTGGATCGTTGTTCAGACTTGCACCTTATGGATTTTGTGATGTTGCTGATGCTTTAAGCTTGGAAGTTAAGTTTGTTAGAGTTCTTATTCAAAAACTCTTTGGATCGATTGGTTGTGACTACTTCTTACACGGTTTTCTGTTTGGTGCACATTCGATCTACTTTTGGGGTTAATCACCCTTGTTTCGTTGCATGGTGTCCTTTTTCATGGTGGTATTGATGTTACTTGGCTGTTTTGAAAGGGATCATGGAATGGATGTTGCATGCTTGTTGCTTGCTGCATGGTTGTTAGGGTTTCTACAACCCTATGGTAATTCATGTGTATTTAGGTTGTTTGCAGCTGGTTTTATTTCATCATCAGTGGCTGTTGTTGGCTGACCTATACTCATGATTGTAAGTTCCAGCAGAGTTACTTACATATGTTTGGTTCAAATGCTTCTTAAGTGCAGCTTGGTCTAACTCATGGTTTATGAACCTTTGTGCCTCTATTATCTTCATGAATTTCACTCGGATAGGTTTGAAGTATGGTTCAAGGTTTCATTGGAATGATTTGCAATTCTGATATGCTATGACTTTGTTGATTCATGTATGGAGCACTATATTCTTGGATGATTTACTTCTATTCAGCTGATTTGATTGCATGGATTGATAATGAAGATTACAAGTTCAAAAGGTCATATGCCGGAAGTAGGGTTGTTTATACCCTTGCTTACGTTGTCAAATTTGATTTTCTAGGTATTGCACTCGTATTAGGTTATTAGATTATGCTTCGGGCATAATACTAATAGAAGTAGCAAATGGATTTGATTGGAAGATTGAAGGTTTCTTCATGGAAGTAGATGGACTGCTATCGTGATTTAGAAGGCTCAAGCACGTCCTTGAGTAGTATTGTAATGTTTTACTTACTTTTGTCATTATTGGTAGTTTCATTTTGTAAGTTATAAGAATGGTGTGTCATTCTTATACGAGAGTCTGTAAGTGTCCTAAAGGACTGAGATGATTGATGTCACCCTCATCCGTTGTACTTCAATATTTTCTGGTTAATGCATTTTACCGGGGTACAGGATTATTCCCCTTTACCCAAAAAAAATACTTTATGGGAGCCGTTGTCCATAAACGGTTGCTCATTTGATGAGAGCAATTGCCTTTTACACGATGATAACCATTGTCCTTAATGCTTGCACACTTGATAAGAGCAATTGTCACTTACATAATGAGATCCGTTGTCCCTAACGGGTAACTTTATGAGGCCAATTTGTCCCTTACATGATTAGAGCCGTTGTCCTTAAACGCTCACTTGTTGAGAGGAATTGTACCTTATTTTATGGGAGCCGTTGTCCTTAAACGGTTGCTCACTTGATGAGAGCAATTGTCCTTTACACGATGATAGCCGTTGTCCCTAATGCTTGCACACTTGATAAGAGCAATTGTCACTTACATGATGAGATCCGTTGTCCCTAAAGGCTAACTTTATGAGGGCAATTTGTCCCTTACATGATAAGAGTCGTTGTCCCTAAAGGCTCACTTGTTGAGAACAATTGTACCTTACTTTTTGGAGCCGTTGTCCCTAAACGCTTGCTTACTTGATGAGAGCAATTGCCCTTTACATGATGATAGCCATTGTCCCTAATGCTTGCACCTTTGATAAGAGCAATTGTCACTTACATGATGAGATCCGTTGTCCCTAATGGCTAACTTTATGAGGCCAATTTCTCCCTTACATGATAAGAGCCGTTGTCCCTAAAGGCTCACTTGTTGAGAGCAATTGTACCTTACTTTATGGGAGTCGTTGTCCATAAACGGTTGCTCGCTTGATGAGAGCAATTGCCTTTTACACGATGATAGTCGTTGTCCTTAATGCTTGCACACTTGATAAGAGCAATTGTCACTTACATGATGAGATCCGTTTTCCCTAATGGCTAACTTTATGAGGCCAATTTGTCCCTTACATGATAAGAGCCGTTGTCCTTAAAGGCTCACTTGTTGAGAGGAATTGTACCTTATTTTATGGGAGCTGTTGTCCTTAAACGGTTGCTCACTTGATGAGAGCAATTTCCCTTTACACGATGATAGCCGTTGTCCCTTATGCTTGCAAACTTGATAAGAGCAATTGTCACTTACATGATGAGATCCGTTGTCCCTAAAGGCTAACTTTATGATGGGAATTTGTGCCTTACAAGATAAGAGCCGTTGTCCCTAAAGGCTCACTTCTTGAGAGCAATTGTACCTTACTTTTTGGGAGCCGTTTTCCCTAAATGCTTGCTCACTTGATGAGACCAATTGCCCTTTACATGATGATAACCATTGTCCCTAATGCTTGCACCTTTGATAAGAGCAATTGTCACTTACATGATGAGATCCGTTGTCCCTAATGGCTAACTTTATGAAGCCAATTTGTCCCTAACATGATAAGAGCCGTTGTCCCTAATGCTGGCTCACTTGATAAGAGCAATTGTAAAGAGAGGATTTCCCTTCTTCACGACTTAGCAAGGTTCAAACAACTAAAAAAATGGATAAAATCTTGATTCACTTGTAGGCTGCGTTCCTTGTCCTCAACTTCTCGTCCCCAAACTTTGGTTTCACAAGACTTTCGTTAAGAAAATTTATGGTGAAGTATTTATGAGTTGGTGTTCGAATGAGGATGCATGGGATTGCTTATATAGGCAGTTTGGAGTGAAGATGATAAGGCTTTGGGTCCAAGATGAATGATGCGTTGGCTTGATTCGGTGGTAGCACTCCATTCGTCCAACCATAATAAAAGATAGCAATGTTGTAAGTGAATCTCTGACATTCCCTGTTCATTCTTGACATCTCATAAGATGTACAGTACTTCCCTAGTTGATCATTGGTTCATAAGGATGGTGTCTAGAGGTTTTGTACACGTTTTGTAATATTTTTTTTTTTTAATAAATCGTCCATGGTTTATTCATTTTACTTTTGGGCAGTTTTGATTATGCGAATGTTATGAAATCGTATGAGATTTATGTTCTTGATTATTTGCTAGGTGGTTAAATGAGTTTGTAAAAATATACATAGGTTGGTATCATAGATTTCCGTAAAATAATAGGGGTGCGTTTGGGTGTGTCCGAGGCAGGCAAGAAGAAAGAAAAAAGAAAATAAATAAGGGTGCCGTTTGGGCTAGTAAGCCCAGTTGGGCTTTGGGTTGTTATCGCTCAGCAAGGAAAGAAAAAGAAAAGAATGAATGAGTCCGTTCTTGGTTTTAGTAGTGGGTTTCAATGGCCCGTTAAGTGTTTTAGGCCCATTTAGCAGTTTTAATGGGTCGGGTTACGGTCCAAATATATTAGTGGGTATCTCGAGAATTTTCGTAAGCCTCGGGTAATATATAAATAATGTACTATTTAAACGAAACGTATATTAAATAAATATAAACGTTTAAATATTTAATTCGCGATAATCTTAGGCTATCTACGGTGGTGTGAGCAAGCATCCGTTTCTAAGCAAACATTAAATCACAATATACCGTGTGATTTATATAATAAGTTAAAAATAATAAAAAAATTTGTATACGTAAAGTGGGTAATTAAAGTATGTAATAACCTGTAAGTAATTTATAACGTTTGGGGGAAAATTACGAGAGGCTACAATTGCTCTCAACAAGTGAGCCTTTAGGGACACGGCTCTTATCATGTAAGAGGACAAATTGCCCTCATTATAAGTTTAGCCTTTAGGAGACAACCCGATCTCATCATGTAAGTGACAATTGTCTTATCAAGTGTGCGAGCCTTTAGGGACAACGGCTGCAATCGTGTAATAGGCAATTGCTCTCCATCAATCGAGCAACCAATTTAAGGACAACGGCTCCTATAAAGTAGGTACAATTGCTCTAAAGCAAGTGTGCTTTTAGGGAGAACGGCTCTTATCATGTAAGGAACAAATTGCCTCATAAACTTAAGCATTAGGGACAACGGGAATCTCATCATGTAAGTGACAATTGCTCTTATAAAAAGGTGCAAGCGTAGGAGACAATGGCTATTAATCATGTACAGGGCATTGCTCTCATAAGTGAGCAATGCGTTTAGGACAACGGCTTCCCAACAAAGTAAGTACAATTGCTCTCACAGTGAGCCTTTATGGATAGATGGCCTTATCTTGTAAGGACAATGGCCGCTCATAAAAAGTTAGCCCTTAGGGACAAAGCGGATCTCATCTGTAAGTACAATGCTTCTTATCAAGTGTGCAAGCAATTTGGGACCAACGGCTACTCATCGTGTAAAGGGCATTGCTGTCTCAAGTGAGCAGCCGTTTTAAGGACAACGCTCCATAAAGTAAGGTACAATGCTCCTCAAACAGTGGCCTTTAGGACCAACGGCTCTTATCATGTAGGGACAAATTGCCCTCCATAAAGTTAGGCTTTAGGGACAAACGGATCTCATCATGTAAGGGACAATTGCNGATTACTTCTATACTAAACAATGTCACATCAAACCTAAGTTGCTAGCCAAACATACATGAAGCTTATGATGAGTCAAACACACAATCTTTACTTAATTGCAATAATGACAAAGACTAGTTTATGAACATGATGGTGACATGACTAACTTAGAACATGTTAGGATGACATTTATGTTAGCAAGCCAAGCAATGTCATATTCAAGTAAATGCTAGATGTATACTTCCAATAATGTGTAAGCAAGTTATCATGGCCAATTAGACACACTGGAAAGCCTTGATGTGACAATTCTAATTAAAGAGATAAGTCACATCACTTATTACTAGACCACATGCATTGGGATCACATTTGGAAATACTTCCAAAATGTGTAAGAACTTCATGACAAGATTAAACACATTAACCTATTCATGAATGCATGACATGATGTTTTCATTTAAAGAAATAAAACCTTTAATGTTTAAATAGAAATTTCAAGTCTAGTTATATAAGACTTCAAAACTAAAGTGATGTTTTATATACAATCTAAAGTTTGCACTTTTTATTAACAAAACATAGGCAAAGATCGTTAAAATATAAATAACTTTTTTAGGCGATATTTGTATTAACAATCTCCCCTTTTTGTTGATGACAAAACTAAAACTTTATTTTGCAAGTAAAACATACGCTTTAGTGTTAAGTCTTATAAAGTTGTTATAAAAAACTTGTTTTGATGCAAAAGATGTAACATGCATTTAATTGCCAAGTTTAAGGCACATAAGCAAATAGTGTCTTGCATGCTTTGAATGTGTTGTGTCACATCATGTGTGTAATAAGTTCATGCATCATCAATAGTTAGATTGTGTGTTTGACTATCTTTGGTACTTACACATCTTTAGAAGCATTCATCATTGAGTCAATGCATGATAAATATTGATGTGACATTACTTGTTTTAAAGGGATTTTACTTTGTGTGCAATCTTGGACATAACAGTCCTGGCGGAACCCTGGAGTAACACGGACGGAACCCTTGTGAGGGTTCCGCCGGGTCCGCCAGAACTGACATCTTGTTGAGTATAAATACAAGACAAATTGCAAGAAATCCCTTATCACTTAGAAACATATTTCACATATTTTTCTCTCATAGATCTCAGAATCTACTAACTTGTCTGAATCTCTTATGTAGCCAAGGAGATCACAATTCATTCAAGAAGCTACAAGATTCAACACAAAGTTGCAAGTCTTGTTAGCTTGGTCATGTATAAGCTTAGGTAGTTTATACTTCATGTGTATTGTGTATCAAGTGATCGGTTAGTATTTTAGGCCTCAAAATACATAGTGTGTCGGGAGTTGTTGTACCCTTGTAAAAGAACTATCGGGAGTGGTTGTACCCTTGGTAAAGAACTCGACATCTAGCCTTGTGTCGGAAAAAGGAATTAGGCGACGTTAGGTTGGTTCTACCTCGAACTAGAACTCGGTATCTAGCTTTGTACCGGATAAAGTGTAAGCGACGAATGTAAAGGTTTCTCCACCGAGAAGGAGTTTGTTGATAGTGCTTGAAACTCTCGAGTTGGATACTCGGGGCGTGGACGTAGGGCAAGGACAAGTGAGGTCCTTGTAGCCGAACCACGATAAAAAATGGTGTTGTGGTTTGATCGTTCTATCTCTTTACTTGCATGTTTTACATATTGTGTTTAGTTTACATATTGTCTTTGAGTTGGTCAAAGTGTTTCAATTCACATCTTAATGTAAAACGTCAAGTATATCTTTGATTAAAACGGATAGTTTTCAAAAGATAATTAACGTAAAAAGCGGTAAACTATTCAACCCCCCTTCTAGTTTTCCACAGAAACAATACATGTATTTTTTTTTTTTTGAACGGCGAATTTCAACTTAGACTCAACCACCCTCCAAGACGGAGAGCCCTCCCCACCCCTTGGCCAGACTATGTTGTCTTAACCGGGCCCACGATGGCGCAAGCGAGGATCAACGGATTCGCGAGGAAACCGTACCGCCTCCACACAAGATTTCGTTGCTGGAGTAACGGCCGGATTAAAACCCCGCTTATGCTCAGATTCGAACCCCAGCGGCTAGGTCTAAGGGCTCTCCTCTTCATTGCATCATATCTCCGGAACAATATGATCCACAAGTGGACCACAAGTGATGACTTCCCGGGTGGTCACCCACCCGGTACTTCTCCCACTTATGGCTCGCTTAACAAGTTAAGCCCCACCCACTAGACCACAAGTCCTTTGATGAAACAATAGATGTATTTATACTACTTTCTAACCAGCTATCTACATACCATTAGATCTAGATTAATATCTCAGGTATTTTGTACAGTAAGGTGATGTACAATGTTGCATATCATGTTGAGTTGCATAAGTTCCTTCTTCAATTCTCGTGACCATGTTTGCTTTGGCTTTTGCGTTAACTTTGGTGTATATACCATTCTTTCATGTAGCTTTCATTTGAAGATCTTTGGGGGACGTCTTATGTTTCATCTTCACGATACAAAAACATATTTCAAAAATTGTTCCATGTCCATTTCCTGAACAAACGTTTTTTTCATTTTTTTCAATTTTTTTTTTTTTTTTTTTTTTTTTTTTTTTTTTTTTTTTTGTTTT
>LBNU01037714.1:2764-12917 GCA_014162995.1 Artemisia annua
CTGGGGTGGTTTCGATAGGTCAATTAAAAACGGTTTTAAAATATTTAAGTATAAATGTTAAATTATAAATGGAAAGATATATTATTTAGTTAATTTGCTTATTACATGGATTTTAAGATAGCAACGGTTATACTGAACTTGATTACTTAAAATTTTAAGTTATAATTTAAAAATATTATTCCACTTCTTATAGATATAGATAATGTAATGTTAAAATATTGATGTGTAAGTGTAAGTGGGAATATTTTGGTTTTATTATTGCGAATTTTTTAAAATTGGCCACAATTAAGAAATAAGGATTCAGCTAAAAAGGAATTAGGAATAGTATAAGAAATGTTAATTTTTGTGAGATTTCTTATTCTTTTTTCATAGGTCTAATGGAATTTTGGCTGTGATTAAGGGCAATAAGTTTGAAAAACTATTAAGGCCATGAAAATCCAAATAGAGTGTATTTTTAGAAATTGCAAAAAATATAAAAGGCAGCAAACTAGAGAGATTACTAAAGATACTATAATATACATGGATTGTCAAATAAATTCAGATCAATATATCCATCAAAAAAAACTAAGCTTAAATAAATGAAGTATCGAACCGATGACGATTATAATAATACCCGATAATTTTTTAAACTCTTATTACTATAAACTTTTATACATTAAAAAAGTTAACTAACCTTGTAAGCATCAGCAACATAAATTTCACCGGAGTGACCAAGAGCTAGTCCAAGAGGCCTACCACCAGTGTTCACCCAGTCCTCAACCATCGAGTCATTAACCCTAACTCGTTTAATCCAACCATCAACACAGCTCGTGTAAATAACACCTAGCTTCGGGTCATAAACAATATCTTCAGGTCCCAACAACTGACCCTCACCAATCTTGTCAGACCCATGCAGTACACGTGAGTTAACCCGTGGTACTTCGAACACAGATTTCTTAGCTAACTCTTGATCAGGATACGCAGCTGCATCAAAGTTATCATAGTGGACTAGAAGTAGAGCTATTGCGATGGTACACACTAACGTGATTAGTAGATCCTTGCGCCATGATAGCGCGGTTGTTTCTGTTGTGGTTGACAGGTTTGGTTGTGAGTTGGGTGATGGTGACTCGGGCATAGCGTTAGATGAATAAAATTGTACGTGTTATGAACTGCAGGTTTTGTATGTGTTAGTGTCTGTGTCGAGTACGTAACATATATGTAGTTGCAAAATATTTTAACATTTGGCTACTATTAATTAGCTACTTGTTTAAAATAATAGTAACTTGCTACATCAACCCGGCCGAGATTCCCTTAAGCCGCCATGGACTTTTGGTATTGCTAAACTTGTGATGTAAACTTACGTATTATCGTTGTGTTTTTATAACAATAAACAGTAAAGTATATATGAAAAAAATTTAATGTAAAAATACTTTGTAAAATGTAAAAAACGAGATGTTTTGTGCTCGCGCGTTACAACAAGTACAAAAACATTCATTTTGTAGCTAGCTACGGAATAAAGTTCTAGCAATAATATGTTTTTCTGACGTTATTAAATATTAATAGATCCACACGGCATGACGAGCCACTTGTCTCGGGCGTAGCGTGACTTGAATGTAACGGTCTGTGTTATGGCCTTATGGGATTCGGTGTAGCACCACAGGTTTTGTATGTTGATCGAAGATTCGAAGAGTAAGACTAGCTAGTTGATAAAATACCGAAGACGGTTGAGTTGAGCTACTAGCTTTTTTGAAAATTCAGTTTTCTATTCTTATTTCTTAAACCTCATGTGTATGGCTTTTTAATTAATCATCACATGACTAAGACACGTACATATTGACAAAAGATATACAAATCTTTCCATCACTTGACACGTCGCTATATATCAGGGTTCTAAATAGCGCGCTATAGCGTCGTCATAGCGCGAGACGTGGCCTCCACGTTACGAAACAGGTTAAGGCGTCGTCTCTAGGCGTAGCGTGCAATAAAGCGCGATAAGGCGTGATAAAGCGCGCTATAGCGCAAGGCGTGGCGCCTTTTTTTTTTTTTTTTTTTTTTTTTTTTTTTTTTTTTTTTTTTTTTTTTTTTTTTTTTTTTTTTTTTTTTTTTTTTTTTTTTTTTTTTTTTTTTTTCTAAAGAGATTTATTGGACTTGAGCTTGTTTACAAGTATTTATTCGGGCTTACTAAATTCATAACTGAGTCTTAAGCCTATTAGCTAACTAATATTGACAACTCTATAAATATTTTTGCCGCTTTGAATCACGCCTTAAAAACGCTATGCCGCAACGCCTCACGCTAAAACTTGAGGCTTGACTATGCCGCTACGCCACGCTTCACGCTATTTATAACCTTGCTATATATACAACATGTGGTAACCTTTTACTGGAAGTATGACCATATATAAGCCAAAATGAACCAGTGAACAACTATGAAAAGCATACATAGCTCACACTGACGTCAATATATACATATATAACATCGAACGTCTGAACTTTTCGTAGTAAATTTACCGTCACAAGTGTTACAAATTGGGTTTCGGTGTGATGTTATTTCCGGATATCTTGCTCGAATCGTGTGAAGTAATTTTTCCAATAAAGTATTTTGACCTTATTAAAGCATAGGTATCACGAAATCTTTACTGAGATTAATAAAGAAGAAAACTTTGTTTCTAGTCATAAAAGAACAAAATAAAACAGAGAGGAATTGTGTGTTTTCGTATGTTTGAATGAGACCAAAGTTTGTTGTTAAAAACAGAAACATATGACAATTAAACAGTTAAAAATAGTTAAATCTCAAGAAACACCTCTTCACCAAAAGACATGTCGGTTGGGTTTCTTCGCGAGAAAATCTGTTAAGTTCTTTAATACAAATTCATGAAAATCATTTAAGTTTGTGGGCACTACCTCAAACCTGGCGAGGGAAGGCTTCCCTTTTAGTTTCGGAGCGTTGCCCCAACCTGGCGAGGGAAGGCTTCCCTTACTCACTTGGGAGCGGGGCCCCAACAAGGGGTGCGGCCCCTTTGACCCTCGCATCTTTGTCTGGTCGAAAACATGTTAGCTTAACAAGTGTACAATCCACACTTCTCTAACTAGTATCTGTAATACCCTGGGCAAATCTCACATCGGTTGTGGCCTAGAGAGATGTTGTGTTCATAAGATAACATTCGCCTTACAATTACACAACGCATTTTGTGGTCTACTACGGGTGGAGTTCTTAGGAACTATACAGTTAAACGTGCTTCTGAGAAAATAGTACTAGTTTGGGTGACCTGCCAGAAAGTCTTCACATGAGGGCCACAAAGCAAAGTCGTGAGCCTGCGGGCAAAGCGGACAATATTATGAGCAGGTGGGATTTTACAAGTGGTATCACAGCCACTCTTGAGTCGTTCGGGATGGTGGGGCATGCATGTTGGGATTTATATACTAAATAACCATTATACACATATATAATACGCAGCGGATAAGCTCCCAAAGGCGGTACCGTATGGTGTATAATGATTAACAAATAAATAATTTATTTACCACTTGTAGCGTGATTAGCTGAACAGGAGCAACCAACAGATCTAGCTACACCCTTTGAGATCAACGAAAACCCGTTAATCACTAAAGTAAATGATCTCTATAGATATCCACAATACACGTCATCGTGTATCACCCCAATGCTAGTTCTTTAAGCTCCACAAATCAAGCAACAAACAAAAGTTTATTTTACCTTAGTAAAATCGACCCATTTGTCTTGCTATTGGAAAAAACCAACCGAAATCCTAAAAGGGTTTTCTTGGGTCGTTTTGTATTAGAGAGAGAGAGAGAGAGAGAGAGAGAGAGAGAGAGAGCATCTTTTGTGTGTTTTCCAAGTATATATAGATTAGAACGAATCATAATCCTAATATGACTTGTTAACTTGTTAATCACAAGGGGTGACCAAGCGGTAAGAATACCAGTCTTTCAAAGTGGAGGTCAAGGGTTCAAATACAACGGGGAGAAAATTAATCCGCTTGTGGCCACGGAGGTTCACCTGCGCCGACTCCGGGCTATCCAAAAGGGTAGTCGCCATGGGAATAGTCGGCTTGCAATGTCCAGTCGAAAACATATGTTACCAAAAATAAAATAATAATAATTTTTTTTTTCTTTTTTTTTTCATAGTATGGCCAACCTCCTTTACAAATATTGGCCTCCCATATTTGTTTTAGGTTAAGTCCATTAAACATGTCTAACACATATTTAATAGTAGCTTTTAGTTAATTAATACATCAAATGGATTAATTAACGACCGTTAACCAATTCGTGAAATATTAACCAATATAAATAACATATTTACTATAAATATATTAAATACATTATAATTAGTAATATCTCGATGTATACGTGTGAGACCCCAATAGGGAAAACCTCATCGAAGACAATCAATCTCTAGGGGGTGATTGTAACACCCTAAGAAAATCTCACATCGGCTGTGGCATGGAGAGATATTAGGTTCATAAGATAATATTCGCCTTTAAATGAGACAACGTGTTTTGTGGTATACTGCGGGTGGAATTTTTAGAAACTGTGCAGTTAAGTGTGCTAATGTGAAAGTAGTACTGGTTTGGGTGACCTGCCGGGAAGTCTTCACATGAGGGCTACAAAGCAAAGTCGTGAGCCTGCAGTCAAAGCGAACAATATTTTTGTCTAAGTAGGCGGGATGTTACAGTATCCGAGCATAATATAAAATTCTATTAATTTGGAGTAAATCGCAATTACTTAAAATAGCTGATAACATTAAAATCACCCACAACAAAGAAGACAAGGATTATTATTATTATTATTATTATTATTATTATTATTATTATTATTATATTTTTTTTTTTATAAAGGATGGCTTGTTGCTATCTTGGTTGACCATAACTTGGGTATTTCCTTATTCTCTTAGAGCGCAGGGAGCAATAACGCTCCAACGCCGTTTCGTCCTACATGACATGATTCTAACACCGTTGTTGGGCGTTTCCCACTCCCCTGAGCCTGCGTTATAAGAGGCGACAACGTACGGTGGTATACAAACGTGCGTTACAACGTNTCCCATATTTGTTTTAGGTTAAGTCCATTAAACATGTCTAACACATATTTAATAGTAGCTTTTAGTTAATTAATACATCAAATGGATTAATTAACGACCGTTAACCAATTCGTGAAATATTAACCAATATAAATAACATATTTACTATAAATATATTAAATACATTATAATTAGTAATATCTCGATGTATACGTGTGAGACCCCAATAGGGAAAACCTCATCGAAGACAATCAATCTCTAGGGGGTGATTGTAACACCCTAAGAAAATCTCACATCGGCTGTGGCATGGAGAGATATTAGGTTCATAAGATAATATTCGCCTTTAAATGAGACAACGTGTTTTGTGGTATACTGCGGGTGGAATTTTTAGAAACTGTGCAGTTAAGTGTGCTAATGTGAAAGTAGTACTGGTTTGGGTGACCTGCCGGGAAGTCTTCACATGAGGGCTACAAAGCAAAGTCGTGAGCCTGCAGTCAAAGCGAACAATATTTTTGTCTAAGTAGGCGGGATGTTACAGTATCCGAGCATAATATAAAATTCTATTAATTTGGAGTAAATCGCAATTACTTAAAATAGCTGATAACATTAAAATCACCCACAACAAAGAAGACAAGGATTATTATTATTATTATTATTATTATTATTATTATTATTATTATTATATTTTTTTTTTTATAAAGGATGGCTTGTTGCTATCTTGGTTGACCATAACTTGGGTATTTCCTTATTCTCTTAGAGCGCAGGGAGCAATAACGCTCCAACGCCGTTTCGTCCTACATGACATGATTCTAACACCGTTGTTGGGCGTTTCCCACTCCCCTGAGCCTGCGTTATAAGAGGCGACAACGTACGGTGGTATACAAACGTGCGTTACAACGTGCTGGAACAAAAAAACAATTTACAAACACACCCCCTGGTGGTTAACGGGTATGTGATTTGCGTTTGTGTGTATGTGTTGGTTTGCGTTTGTGGGTTTGAGTTTACGTGTGTGTAGTGTGTGTACAGTGTGTGTATATGTTTGGGAAGATGATAAGTGTTATTTTATTTTTTTTGCAATTTAGTCCCTATTGGTTTTATAGTTTAATCCTTGTGGTAATGTTAGATAACTGGTTATATGATATGGTAAAGTTGCACCGGGTATTTCAATTTAAGCTGGGCCACAATGGTTATATGAATTCTTTTGGGCTAAGTTGCTACTCGATTGGTTTTGGTTATCAGCTTTGGACTGCAAAATTATATATCTCAAACCATTTTATGATAATGATCGGTTTTTTAATGAATGAAATTGTTAATGATAGAATTTGTAAATTATAGAGTGGGTCTCAAAAAGTGGTGTTATTGGGTGTTATGATTTCATGGTGTTTTTGGTGTTATGTTATTTGGTGTTGAGATGATGTGCCGCTGACGTGGCGGGGAAAAAACCGTGTTAACATGTTACCACTCCCCATGCACTTAACACAAATCTATATCTATACTACCTTATAATACGTCTTTCACCCTATCTCATATTAATATTTTAAGACTACCAACAATAGGTTTTTAAGCAAATACAAGTAAATAAATATAATTTACAAGTATTTAAACCACACATAAAAGTAAAAAAAATACTATTCAGCACATACAATTAATATACTATTAAAAACGCCTTTTTCACCAAAATATACAACTATTTAAGCACAATGTACAATCTAATAAACTTTCAAAATATATTGGAAAACACTTTAGCATATGAATTTGTATTCTCATCAATAAATGTATGTTATTAAATTGTTACAATTATAAAATATCGTTAAGCATTTGATATACAGATTACTTGTCCGTGACGGACATGCAGACAGTGGCGGCGATTAGCATATATAAGTGGTGCAACCACACATGGCCTCTCGTTGTAAGGGGCCTCCAATTTAATATACATCCATTAATATTTATAGTTTTATACATGTACAAGTATATAATGTTTTGAATTTTTAGTGTCTTTGTTAAATATTATCAAAGTTGAATTTTAGTGTCTTTGCGTAATATCAAAGAACTTTTTATTTTCAAAAATAGTTAAACTTTTCGTAATTTATGGGGGCCTCATTCGTGATTTCGTACCGGGCCATCCAAATCAATAGGACGGCCCTGCATGCAGACACACTACTAGATATTTGGTGCCGTTAATATTTATTTTATGATACCCGTCATCGCAACGCGCGGATACGTTACTAGTTATGCAAAATTGACATGAAGGGTTTCATGTCGGTGTTTGGAAAATTTTAAGCAGTAGGCCTTTTAAACTATGTGGTCAATTTGAATTTCGAGAATGAACCGATATTCAATGACTCGGTTACTTGTTGGATCTCGTAAAACACTTTCTTTTGAGCAGTTGAAGGAAATTTGTTCAAAGTTCATCAATTTCATGTTAGGAATTAGGATTATACACATTCTAGCATTTAGTTGACATGATTTATTTTAGTATTGTCCAACGCTAGGGTGCGTTTGGTTTCCTACTAAGGGAATCAAACTATCACTATGAAATGATCGTTTGTGTTTGTTTAGGATGTCTGGGCCCACAACTATGACTATGAAAGTCTAATATATTCCATACTCCATATACAACTCTTGAGGGGGGAATGGATCTTTCATAGTTAAGGGACTCACCACCACTATCAAACTCATACCCATTGTCATTCCTCGCAGCATACCAAACGCACCCTAGAAATTATGGTGCCTTGTTAGAATCAGCGAATAGGGGCGAAACGAGCTGAGCCGAGCAAAAGCTTTCCAAAGCTCGAGCTCAGCTCGTTACAGTTTTATAATGCTCGGCTCGAGCTCGAGCTCGATTGCGAGCCTTTTTTTCAAGCTGGAGCTCGTCTCTGATATGTTATACAATGGCTCCCGATCTCAGGTCGACTCGGCTCGTATATGATTTGGCAATGAAATATTAAAGTTGTCTCGAGGTCCGCCGTAAAATATACTGTATATCGCGCGCACGGCGGGCTTTTTTTTTTTTTTTTTTTTTTTTTTTTTTTTTTTCTCGAATAATTATTTAAAAATTAATCCTTTCGTTAATTGGCATCTTATCTATAACTTGTTGTATTATCTGATACTGCGTATCGTGGATAAATATAAATGTACCCCTAAATAAAACAAATAGATTTTTAAATATCTTATCTATATTTTTTGTATTTATCTTCTAGTTGTGTTATGGATAAATATAAAATGTTACTTAATAAGAAAAATATTTTTTTTAAAATAAAATTATTACTAAATAAGGTATGGTTCCAATTTTTTTGAAATGAAAAATTCCAAATAGGGGTTTTGTTTTATTATATAAAAAGATATTTTGAACTCATTAATAAGCTTGTTGTTGAGTTTGTTAATAAGTTTGGCTATAATACAAATGTATAAGATTTATGTATTTTTAATAGTTAATATATTCTAGTGCCATTTTGACTCGTGACACAATCGAGCTTTGTATGTAAAGCTCGGGCTCGTGCTCGAGCTCGATTAATAAATGAGTTGCAACTTAATTAGGCTCGAGCTCGGGCTTGAGCTCGTTTAGGCTCGATTCATTCGAGCTTTTTAGTGATCCAATCCAGAGTTTTTCACGAGCGGCTCGACTCATTTTCACCCGTGCTTGTATATGTTATTTAAGATCAAATGTCTTGCTCAATTTTTTAATAATTAAGTTTTGCAGGAAGAAAAGCTCCTAGCAAGTGTCATTAGTTTCATACTAGTTATAATACCTGTGCACGCACAGGGTTAAATTTTGTTTTGATTATGTATTATTATCGATTAAGAAATGAATCACTTAACATGTTTCAATTGGTTTTACTTGGTGGACTAAAAATAAAAAATCATATGTATATATATATATATATATATATATATATATATATATATATATATATATATATATATATATATATATATATGTTATAATCTACCTATTGTTTTAGGAGAATGCTTTTGGATTAAAAATTATATTTTATTATTCAAGCAAAATCATATGATAATACTTGATTTGCATGACATGTTAGTGATATATGCTTTTAGTTTTGCATACCCATGCTATCAATTTACGATGTGTTTTGTAATTGTGGTGTTTCTTTTACTTATATTTTGTTAAAATATGTTGCATATTTAGATAGCTTTGAAAATTGATTAATTTCCTTGATTATGAATAATCATCATACCATGTTTACTAATGTACCTTTTGGTTTGAAAAATTCCATTTTCATAAGTTTGTGTTATTTACTTCTCATGTTTGATCATAACATTACCAAATTAACATAGATGGTTATATTATAGCTTCTTTATTATATAAAGAGAAACAAAAAAAGATGTCATTGGTAGAACTCAAATTTAATCTTACGTTTATGACTAATGTATAAAAATAATTTTTCTTCGAGACCAAACTATATAAGGAAATTATAATTACTTGTATAAGTAAATTATAAATACATGCAAAAATGATAAAGAGTACATTTGCAAGTCTTTTAGGATTGTTTGAATGCTTACCGACCTTTCACTTTAGTGCAACTTTCTTTACAATTGGCCTAGATCATCAAGGTAAATGTAACACCCCCAACTCAAATATGGCAGCTATCGTGCTGGGGGTATTACGAAAATAGAAACCAGGCACATTTATAGTAAACGANTACTATAAAACATGATATGGGCTTAATATTAGTATCTTTGGCTAAATTAGACATTGTTTTTGGATCCCTTGGGCCATAAAAACTTCCTAACCGACTACCCTCCCCTACACATCCATATATTCGGTCCTTGTGTTACATAATATATATTATACGCTTTGCCAAAAATTCGAAACCCTAAACTCTCCAAGAAAAGTTTCGGTATTTTGTTCTCCCTGCTTCCATTCGATCTGCTTCCCAAGGTTTCAAGGAATTGGTTCTTGTTCTTGTTTTACATTCGATCAAGCTTAAGTGTTCAAGGTATCGAGTTATTGTTTGTTTTGTTTTCAGTTAACCTATACTAGTTTATTTTCTTCTATTATATTTTTCTTGTTCTTAAGATTATATAATAACATGTTATAGCAATTCATGGAAAACATAAACTATGAACTTAAGTATGTATACACGTATAGTATTTAAAAAGGTTTAAACAAAAACAAAAAAA